>MU667060.1:136369-159878 GCA_026770625.1 Nicotiana glauca | reverse complement strand
GGTTGACTTTTCTAATACAAGCTTCCTTCTAAGAGGCTATGTGCCTTATTTTTAACCAAAACCAATTCAATTACACCCGATCAACTCTAATACTGACATTGAGACATGAAGCAACACAATATGGGGGAAACGGGGTGGTAATTCATGTGACAACGGGTCGGGTCGTCACTATCATCAAATAAAAGGAATCACATAGCTTTCATATAATTTTTATAGCTTTAGTTTGGGGCATTTAATACTGTTCATCATCATTCACAATACCACTACTTACTTGAGCAGAGTCCGATCACGGCACGATCGACTAAGCCGTCTTCCAAGATGTTACCCTTATTTCATTCTCACTTTCCAGTTTCAATTATCAATACATTACCACCATGAGTGTACAACATGGAATCCGATCACGGCCCGATCGGCTAAGTCGTCTTACCAAGATGTTACCTCAATCACAATTTCATTTCAATCTTTACTTCACATATATCAATTCATAGGCACTCAGGGCCACAATTATCACATCATACTTGGCACTAGGCCGCATTTCATAACTCACATTCCTTATCACTTTCACTTTCAACATCAAACTTGAAATTTAAGATAATGGTCATACACAAGAGAAATTCAAGTTATAATCATAGAGAGGAATCCTCATGATTTAGCATAATAATCACAATTTAAACTTGACTTGAAATCTAGGCAATTTAGCATATACTTTACATTATTCACATATCCCCAATTTACCAAGAATAACACATTGAACACATTGAGACAGACCTTTCAGATATATTCTTGCAATACAAAATCCTTTGAAATAACAAATACTACACAAGTTAAATTTCGGACTTACAATATATGCGGGGACACCGTGGGAGCTCAGTTTCTAAGAAGAGGGGGTTTTAGCCATACATACCTTGTTTAAGCTTTCCTTAAGTTACTACAACATTCTGAAAATTCTAGCAATCCCAATCTACTTTAAGACATAACAAAATTGAACACAAATTAGGAAGGTATTCATAGTTTCAGCTCATTTGAGCATTTTATCAAATACTAGTTATGCATCTTGATTTTAAATCTCTTTTACAAGACTTCCTTCATTCCTCAACCCAATATTTACTTATTTATGTTTAACAATCTTCCCACAAACCTAATTTATAAATGCATGTCTACACAATACTTTTACACCCAAGAATCATACCTCAATAATCCCATCTTATACCCAAAACTCAAAATTAAAGTCTAGTGCATAGCACATTACCTCTTAGATGAAGATCTTGTGATTGGTTTCCTGGATTCTTGAAGATTGATGGAAGATTAAATTGTTAAAATGTTAGGCTCCCTCCTTATCTCTCTAAAATTCTTTTAGCTCTCTCTAAAATCATCAGAATATCTCCCCAAATGAAACCCCAAAGACTATATATTAAAATGGGGTCAGGTCATGAAAATAGGGAGATTAACCCTCCAAATTTGGGTCTGTGGTCGCATAATGGACTACAGAATAGGTATGTTGGTAGCAGACGCGTCGCAAAACTCGGTGCCAAAAACTGGGCTACAATGGTCCAGTTTGCGACCAGATTTGCGATCGCAGATCAATTATGTGGACTGCATAGTGGTTTTGCGATCGCATATCTGACGCAGGCTAACATTTTTCTAGACTTTGGTAATTTGATCATAACTTTGTGTAGGAATGTCCAAATGGCGAACGATTTCAAGCGTTGGAAACTAGACTCGAAGACCTTTCATATGATAGATTTTTCATCACATAAAACCTTATAATTATTTAGATATGCTCGTTCAAAGTATGGACTTGTGCAAACTCATTTGGAATTTTAGCATATTATGAGATTTTCCAATTTGACTTGGACTTAGGCCTCCCATTAGACCACACATTACACATTATAAGGATTATACACCTATTTAACAAATCTAATTGATCCTCACGATGTTAATAGCATATAAAATATTATAATTAGCCTTCCCGGCATCACAAAATCCTAAATTACTTAGTGAAATTTTCCGTTGACTTACATTCTCCCCCCTTAGGATTCATTCATCCTCAAATGAGGGGTAGAGTCCGCCCTAATGCTTAGCATAGTATATCTCTTTACTCACCTACCACAAGTCCCTAAATTTTGACTAACTCCCATATTTTTTAGAAATTTCGACAGAGTCTCCTTTGTAACTAGGACTATCCACCTGCCAGAGAACCATCAAAACCATCCTAAAAATACATCCACAACTCGATAAAGAACCACAATGTACATATCAATAACATGAACCTCAACATTACAAGCACTACATTATCACGATGATACTTGGTCATGGACTGCACATTTTTAAATCATAACACCTAGATGGTACCGTTCAAATCAAAACCAGCTGCTATACAATCAAGAGAAAATATTTTATTTCCACAACACTCTCGGCCTTCAATGTGGCCTCTTATACCTACAAACTTCGCCATAAAACATTCACGGAAGCAATCACGACCCCCCAAACTTACATGACAAGGATGACAAGTAGACACTCTTCATAGGCCAACTATCCACTATCTCCACCTTCAGTAATTTCCACTGGAATGATGCACAAGGGATTTCCAACTACATTCTTATTCCAACTACATTCTTAGGCATAGGTATATGAAAATACAGAATACATGGAGAACAACAATGGGGAAATATCATACTCATAGCACGGCCTAATGTGAACTACACTTATGCAACCTTCATTATCAACTCACATAACATCTTCATGGGAAAATATTGGGAACAACCTGTTCGCCCTCCTAAATTCTAAATCTCTACACGAACACCTACACTAAACCTTTGATGATCTTCAATGATTACACTAAGATGTGTTATCCTGAACTGACCATAAAAACTACCTATCGAATATATGTGATCACACGGGGATTCTCCCTCGTTGACATGTTTGAATCTTTAATACCCAATATATTTACTTTAATGAGGAGCAACAGAGTTCAAGATTTGGCTGGAATTATTCAAGAACCCATTAATGTGCTGAGTAGAGTATTTCACGAGGTTATATGCTAAGAGATAAAAAGATTACTACTAACAATACTGAAATGGTTAATCATTGTGACGACATCAATTATTAGATAATTAAGGCATAGGGGTAACTCATACATTGGCAATAGGAACCATTAAGGAGGAATATTCAAGTACGTGACCCAGTCGTTGCTCAGTTTATCAAGAATGAGAATACTCTGGCACCTTGAATGCAATGTGGGTTTCAAAATACATGAAGTTGAATTACACTCCTAACGTTAACTGACACAAGGAATCTATGCCACAAGCCTATGAGGATGAAAATATGTTGAATACTTATGAGATTATCATATTTCAAACAGATTACCCTTCCTGACAATTGATCCTATATAAGAGAACTAAAGATACGACAACTGGTCTTCCAAATCAATATGCTCCTGATATGTGCAAAAACCTGAAGGCATCTAATCTCAACCTTTCACGAGTTAAACCACATAGCTAGGAGATCCTACCATATGGGTGAAATCATGTATTGGTTATAAGAGTTCTAATAGTTGACGTAATGCCCCAGGAGAAAGACAATTAAACTCATATCCTCCTTAACAAGGTAGAATGTCAGGGGTAGAAAAATTTCCCGCACATGATAATGATGTTGTCAATAATCCTAGAAGCTGAGTGAGCAGAAGGCCACGTAACCCATCCAATCCCACCCATTTAAGACTTTTGAAAAGGGGACGCACTTTGGTTTGAATTCATGGAAATATAAGCTTGAACTTAGGGGAAATCATTACTTTTGGAACCCATGAGACAAGCCCATGTAGCCCTAGAAAATCGTTAACAATGGCGAGAAAGTACTTAAAACCATTACGAGTCGGTATATAACAAGGCCTCAAAGTTCCCATATGGATAAGTTTGAAAGAATGGGACGTCTTAATGCATTTATCGGGGAAAAGTAACCTAGGTTATCTAGTCACATGGACATGCAGAGCAAATAAACAAAAATAAAGTGAGAGATCCTATAGAAGTAACATTTATGTCGTAACTACTAGGAATGGTGGTAATATAAAAGGATTGCGAGAAGCTACATTTATGAAAGAAGATCTCTATATGAAGTCATGTAATGTATAGATCCAGAATTCAAAAATCCAATTATGTTTAGAAACTCTACTTCATAATGAAGCACTACAACACACTTCTACACAACCAGCTATTACAAGCCATATTGGGAGATGCTATAAGACTTGACTGAGAGAAAGGCTTTGACATATGAATGTGTTACTAGGTGTATTTTTCCTTGGTCAAAACAAAACCAAAAGGCAAGAGTTAGACTAATAAGAAGATCGTTGGTCTAGCACATGTGTAGATAATCCATGATCGAAAGGAGATCATTCAATCTCAGCAATTGCGGCATGATATCAACCCTTGATGAACTTGAAGTGAGGTGGGAACCAAATGAGATAGTATATAATAATCATGGAAGGTTTGCAGATGTTCATAATGATTTGTCCATGGATTTTGACTTGAGAAGTACCTAGATACTAATGAAAGACAGAAAACATGAGAAACAGGCATTGCGCTATGATAACCCCAAAGGTGCGCTTGGTCTTGATGGAGATCCTAGTAAGGGTCCTTACGAGAAAGAAGGTGTTACAATGACATCTAAAAGGACATGTTCTCTCACGTTTATTGAACAAATGTTGGGAAACTAGCACAATGAATTCACTAACTAAGGAACACAATTAACACAAGTTGTGGAGGTGTAAAGAGAAAATAAACATTTGTTATGAGATAGACATGTTTCTACTATACTAACTCCCAACTGCAATACACGACCACACCATGGGCAACCACGATACTAGGAACAAAGTGATCTACTTTTTGCGAGATGTCCCAAATGGACACGAAAGTTATACTAAGATGGCGAAGCAAGATCTTCCTATGACGGGGATGTGAGGATATAAATTTTTAGAGAGACTTTATGCATACGGTGACCATTTCGATTGACATTCTCTCATGTGATAGGTGTTAAGGTATACTTTTATGTTACTAGGTAGTGAGAAGGTTTCATGATGATACTCGCAAGAGAGTAGAGTGACTGTTCCAACCATAGAAGCCATATACACTAGTAAGAAAAGGATCGCAACACTGGGATGCTTTACATGGAACTTGACACCACATAGGTAAACTTTACGACGGTGAATGCATAGGCACAAGTGGGAAGATGTTGTCCATCTAAATAAAATATTCTGTAAGAAATTCATCAGGCATAGTCCCTTGTTGAGAATTTAGGAAAAGCAAGTGGGTAGTATTAATCCAAGAGCTATTCAAGTACACGATTATAGAACTTAATTCCACAAGAATGTAAATAAGAGGATTTGTAATAGAGTGGATTCACGAATAATGCGTCTCGTTCAAAGAGTCGATACACACAATGTTTTTGTTACTCACCTCTTATTAAGACCATGTTTATGAGGACACTTCAATAAGGATGTAGACATGCAATGAGTAAAAATTTTGTGTTGTTCATAATGATGTACTAGGGAGTGACTTACTTGGTGGCTTTAGGTTGATAGGGAAATAACTTAATTGATGCCCCTCGACTCCACATCCCTAACGCTCGTTGGTAACATACTAATATACTACATTATCTGGTGGTGCAGTGACATAAATAAGAACAAGGGTACTCCCCTTAGCAACAAGTTCTACCAATCCCTCCATGGCTCGATACATTCTCCTAACAAACGCCTAGGGCAATCTCCCTCAGATTCAATGGTGGGGTTATTCCCTCCTTAATGCTTCAAACTCGTGGATTATGATATCGAGATTACTCATCTGGAGAATAATACATAGCGAGGAAATTAGCTCCCGACCTTCGGTTCTACCACACGATTTGGAGTATCAAAGAAGGGTGAAATTCCTAAATGTCCAATTAGCCTCCAATTTATAGATGTGGTCGACTACACACCGATAAGAAGGACTTTACTAGACATGGCTTCGAGAAATCCTAGGACACTTTAAAACCATAGGCTCGGATACCAAGTTTTTCATGCTCCAAAACTGAGGGGCGTGACCGGTGCTCAACCGAGTAAACCCGACTGAGCAAGCCTGTTAGGTTTCATTCTACCCAAACTAATTCATGAATAAATAGGAGATGGACTCCATTAATCATACTTAGTAAGTATTTCATTAAAAACTTCCATTTTATTTCTATTAGCAACTTCATTCATAATTTTCAAAAATATTACAAGTTTTATACATCTTTGTCAAATAGCAATATTTCTAATTCAATTCCCCATTATCAAACTCCACCCACAACCTATCTATGGAGCCTTTACATACAAATGAAGAATAGTATGGAAATGCCAGCAACAAGGCTCCGGCTATACCTCAAAATACCAAGTACATGATAAACAATGAAACATGACCGTGAAATGAAGTAGAGCTCACTAAGTCAGATGAAAGGAAGATGCGGCACTAGCTGCGACCAACACTGCCTGCTATAGAAACACCTACATCCATTTAAAGACGTAGCGCCCCTGGCAAAAGGGATGTTAGTGCTATCAAATAACACTAGTATGTGTAACTAAACACTATCTCATTAGAAAAAACATCCATACAAGGACAAAGAAATCATACGGATTCAGCAAAAGCTTTAAACAATCACTACATCATCAAATAATAGGAATCACATAACTTTCACATAATTTCCATAGATTTAGTTTGGTGCATTTAATATTGTTCATCATCATTCACGATACCACCACTTCCTTGAGCGTAGTCCGATAACGGCCCGATCGGCTAAGCCATCTTCCAAGATGTTACCCTTATTTCATTCGCACTTTCTAGTTTCAATTATCAATATATTACCACCATGTGTGTATAATATGGCATCCGATCACTGACCGATTGGTAAGCCGTCTTACCAAGACGTTACCTCAATCACAATTTCATTTTAATCTTTACTTCATATATATCAATTCATAGGCACTTAGGGCCACAATTATCACATCATGTCTTAATGGCATTAAATGCTCATCAGTTGCTAGTTGGCCACTCCTGATTTTGAACCGTCATTTGAAAATTATAAATACCCCATCCTTCATTCATTCAAACTTTACATCCAAACCTTTCCTACTCTTGTTCTAAAAAATCTTTACATCTTCTAGCACTTGTACCCATAGTTCTTGAGAGCTTTGTAAGAATTCTTGCTTATCTAAACCATTAAGCGTACCTTTTTTAACTTCCTCTCGTCATCTTTATCAAAAAAATGGTGAAGACTTCTAAGACAGTCTCTCAGAAAAAATCGTTTCTTCTTCCCGGCCGGCCGACGAAGAACCAGCTGCGAAACCTCCTATTGACGCGTTTATCCATGGAGGGTGCTCGGTGACTGCCGATTTCAAATTTGAGAAACCTTTACCTGTTCCGGGCCGGGGTGAAAAGGTATCGAGGTATATTTGTTCGATCATCAAAGATATCCTCCCTATGATCATAAAGGACTACAACTGAGCCGGAAAAGATGTGGTGGTTCCCTGGCCCGAAGAAAACATCACTACCCACGTTAAGGGATACTTAAGTTTTTATGCTTATCCCTTTACGTTGGGCCTGTTAGACCCATTGATCATCCAGTTCTGCAAAAGGTACGAGGGTCAGATCCACCCCACGTACTGGAGTATCGTCATTCTCCTTCGATTCTTCTTGAGCAAGATTGGTTGATGCTCATTCACCGTTGATCATCTATGCGCCTATACAGTCCCCGATTCTTCCGGGGGGGACTAATTAAACTTACACGTTGGGCTACCAAAGCCCTATTCTCGAGCATCGATGAAGATCGAGATCGAGGTTGGCTAGCCCGATTTGTCTGAGTGAGGACCTCAGATCTAATCCCAGCCAATGACATGCCATTCCCGAAGAGTGGAACACAAAACGTAAGTAAATTTCCTTCTTTACCAAATTTTAATATTTTGCTCTTTTGTTTCCTCCTTCTTACCAATATCTGGTGGTGATGCAACTGTTGCTCGGGTTCTAGATGCAGTTCCTCAAATCAGGGAGTGGGTCGAGGGAATCGTCTCTAAAAAATTGTATTCTGAGCGCGCATGGTGAAAACTTTTGAAGGGCTTGTGGGAGGCCCGTTCTCATGGTGAGATTCCTTCCTTGAGGGGACAACACTTGGGTTCTTCCATGATGCCTTACTCATCTCTTTTTTGTTTGAATTCCTTGGGAAGGATGTTATAATGAGGCCTCCATATAGCAATGAGGAAAGCCCCACCGAGTCCCCTGCTCCAAGGTAGGGCGAGGAGAAGAAGAGGAGAAGGCCATCGAGTTCTCCGAACACGGAGAAGAAAAAATCAAAAAGGAGTCTGGTGCGTAAATCCAATGAAAAGATGAGTGCTCGAGAACTCCTATAGGACTCAGTCCATCACTGAGGGATGAGTCGGAAGAAGAAGAAGAAGAAGAAATTTTTGAACTGGTGGCCCGTATGTGAGGCAACATCTTACTACCTCAAACCAAGGGGTTATTGAGGAGGCAATCGCCGAGGCCTCCGAACCAGGGAGGGTCAAGGCCGTTTTGCCCCAAGTTTGGGAGGCCGACCAAGATACTACGGCTGGTGCTTCTCGAGCAGATGATAATTCCCCGAAGGACGCATTTTGAGTGATATATCTCTCCGAGCCTTATTTACCGGCTCCATGATCCACAACGCACAAACGCTAAAACAACACCCAACTTAGGGGCCCCAAGGGGTGGTAGACCTTTTAACCACTTCTTTGATGGTTTAGATTCTTCCGCCTCAGAGGATGTTATCGGTCTAGGTGACTTGTCGGTACTAAATATGAGTCCGTCTTCGGGAACCGGTGGGTCATCTTCAAGTCCGAAACAAGTAAACTGGTTCCCAGCTCCGAGTGCAGATCCTGGATAGAAGCGGTCAATTATTTTGTCCGTTCTGGAGGATGAACGGGTCCTCTCCGCCCCCGTGGTGGTTGCAAGTTATCTTAGGTGCCTGGTGACCAAAGAAGATCAAGAAAAGATGAACGAGGTAGAAGCTCCATGCCTATTCAACGAAGCCCAACAGGTGCTAAATTGGGTAACTTCGAATGCCACTCGAAGATTTTTCTATTATGTAATTAGATTTAGTCATAATAATCGTAACCTTTTCCTTTGTGTTCGTAGGCCTTGGTGCTTCATCACAAGACTTTTCTCCGATACCGAAAAGAGTTAAACCACCATGACGCCGATACCCGAGATCTCATCAAGAAGAGGGATGCTTACAAACTTCTCACTGAGCAACATGGGGGGAAGGTCAGGGAATTTCAAATCGAGATGGAGGTAGCTCGGAAGGAGCATACCGACCTGGTCGAGCAGGTAAGAAGAGTATTTGAGGTTAGTGACGATGAGACAGATACGATGGCTAATGTTCCGAACCTGTAGGTTCAACAGAAGCTTGGTCAAATCGGACAACTTCGGGCAGAGGTAGATGCGATAAAGGCCAAGGTAGAAGAATGGAAAAAAGAACACGGACTGCATGGCCTTAGAAAAGAAGACCTCTCGGGCACAACTGGCTTTGGCTGAGGTTCAGCTTCAAGCTTTAAAGATGAAGTCCTTGGCATAGGCTAAGAAGATCGAGGAGCTTTAGTCCAAGCTAAATTCGGTTGTCTCTGATCGGAAAAATCTGGCCAAGGATCTCGAAACGGTCAAGTCGGAGGCCAAAGTAATTAAAGCTAATGCTAATGAAATGGTGTCCATTTATAAGGCTGATGCCGAGGCGGCTCAGGTTTGGGAAAAAAACATCATCGTGCACGCGAAGTGTCAATCTTGAAGGGAAGCCGTTGAGGAAATTCATGCTCGGGGCTTCGATTTATCGGCTGAGATCGAGAGTTCCAAAGAGCTCAAAGCCGTGGCCAAAAAATTGGACTATACCAAAGACGATGAGGAGTTTGAAGATTTGGGCGATTCCGAGGGTGGCGAAGATCCCGAAGGTGATGATGTTTCTCCCGATGAAGATTAGGCCACTTAGGCCTTTAGATTTATTTATTTTTTGTATTTTTATTGAGGCCGTTTGGCCTTTGTAAAATTTTGCATCGGGTTGTTTGGCCCTTGTAAAAAGAATTTTTGATTACGAATATAAGGATTTTTCCCTTCCACAGCTTTCGAATTTTCTCTTTGACTTATTTACTTTTATTTGCAAAGATCTAAATGCCTTAACATGAAATAGTTGGATTTTTTTCATAGATTCGAATAAACCTTGTCTTCAACTTTATTTCATTTTAAGGCATCGTGGGGGTTCGGTGTGACCGAAAGTTTTTTCCCCAAAGTACTTAGACTTTTTTAAGTGATAGTCTGTCGAAGGTAGCCTTTAGAAGCTGTTAAGAAATTTTAACGTATGGGCTCGAACGTCTCCAAACCGTGTTTATATGATTGTGTCCTTTATAGTTCAGGTATTGCCCCGTGTTAATATCGCTATCCCGAGTTATCCGGGCTTTCCTATGATGACATTCCCTGAGTGGGGGTGGCCTTAGCTTTTAAAATTCGAGCATAGCCTAATCGGACTTATGCCTTCGAGCTTTGATAATTCGGACCGTTCAAGTTTGGTTTCGGACAGCAGTCCCCGAGTGGGAGCAATCGCTCAAATTGGGACTAAGGTGGCCCTTAGGCTGGATACCTATAGGAGATCGGAAGTAGGAAATTCCTTAAGAAAAGTAGGAAAAAATTAAAAAGACACGATACTTATCCAAAAGGAAGAGACTTCTTTTTATTCTTGGGTGACATAATTATACATGTGTACAAGCTTTGTGTCAGGGCTCGAACAATCTATGTGGGCACAGTTCATTTGACCATTTGTCCCTTACAATAAATCATATCAATCGAGACACTTCGGTTACGTAGTTTCTTCCCTTGCTAAATTCGATATCCAAGGGTAATTTCCCTTAGTATTCGAGATTGATTATAGAGAAGCTTCGGATATTGTAAATGTGATTTTCGACACCGATTCTTGACCGTTCTTCGATTCTAAGTTAGCACGATCCACTGTTGCCTCGTTAAAAACCTTGCCAAAAAACCCATTTGGGATAAAACTGGTTCTAGGGAAAAAGAGTGCAACGCATGCTTTCATGCCTAAAAATCTTGCAGTTCTCCTTTTTAGTTACCTGCAAGCGTTAGTCCAAAAATAAGTAAAAGAAAACGAATGGGGTCTCACCTTAGCAGTAATATCATTTCAGCTGAGTTATATTCCAATTGCTCTGTAGTTGTTCGTTGTTCATCATTCCGAGTTTGTAGGATTCCTTTCCGGTGATTTCAATGATATGATATGGCCCTTCCCACTTTGGCCCCAACTTTCCCTCGTTTGGGTTTCGTGTGTTCAATGTGATCTTCCTTAATACTAAGTCCTTGATGTTGAAGTATCTATGGTTGGCCCTTCTATTGTAATATCTCTCGATCCGCTGCTTTTAGGCAGCCAACTGAACAACGGCAGCTTTGCGCCTTTCATCCAATAGCTCCAGGCTCGTACTCATAGACTCGTCATTTGATTCATTTATTGTATATCGAAAACTGATACTTGGTTCTCCCACTTCGACCGGTATTAGGGCTTCAGCGCCGTAAACCAATGAGAACAGAGTGGCCCCGATACTGGACTTCGAGGTCGTATAATATGCCCACAGGACTTTGGGCAGGATTTCCTTCTATTTTCCTTTGGCATTGGTCAACCTCTTTTTACGGTTCCGGAGTATGGTTTTGTTGGTCGACTTGGCTTGTCCGTTCTCACTAGGGTGGTAAGGTGTTGATAGGATCCTTTTAATCTTGTGGTCTTCGAGAAATTTGGTTACTTGCTACCGATGAATTGTTTTCTATTGTCGCACACAATCTCGGCTGGCATTCTGAACCGACATATGATGTGGTCCCAAATGAAATCGATGACCTCCTTCTCCCTGACCTTCTCATATGCATGGGCTTCTACCCACTTAGAAAAATAGTCAGTCTATCATAAAGAAAATAAATTGCTCCTTATCGGGTGCCCATGGGAGGGGACCGACGATGTCTATTCCCCACTTCACGAACGACCATGGTGACAAAACCAAATGCAGCAGCTCCCCGGGTTGGTGAATCATCGGAGCATGTCATTGACCCGTCATATTTTTGTATGAACTCATTCCCGTCCTTTTCCATGTTGATCCAGTAATAGCCTACTCTAATAACCTTTTGAACCAACGATTCGGCGCCTGAATGATTTCTATAGGTGCCCTCATGGATTTTCCTCAGAACGTACTTGCTATCTCATGGTCCTAGAAATATTGCTAGTGGGATGTTGAACATTCTTTTGAACAAAGTTTCGTCTTCAGACAAGCTAACTGGGCTGCCTTTGTACGCAGGGCCCTTGATTCTTATGGATCCGAGGGCAGTTTTCAGTCGTCAGATATTCTACGTATTTATTTGTCCGATCCCAACTACGACTTGTAGAGTTTACCGCGACATGGCTTTCTTCCACCACCAATCTTATGAGTTGCACGACTTCCCCCGAATTAAGCTCATCATCTTCGACCGATGACCCTAAGTTGGCAAGGGCACCAACGTCACTATTTTGAACCCGGGGTACGTGTTGCAAGGTCCACTCCATGAACTGATGTAATGCTTCCTGCAACTTATCCAGGTACCTTTATTTTCGTTATTCTCTGACCTCGAATGTTCCATTAACTTGGTTTACCACGAGGATGGAATCTTACTTAGCTTCGATCACCTCTGCCCCCAAGCTTTTGGCTAGTTCGAGACCTGCCATCATGGCCTCATATTCAGCCTCGTTGTTAGTAAATTTAACGATCCTAATAGATTGTCTAACTACATTGCATGTTGGTTCTTCAACACAATGCCGAGTCCGGACCTTTTTGCATTTGAGGAACCATCCATAAAGAGGGTCCAAATTCCTGAGGACGTGACCCAGTTTACCAACAACTCTCGTTCGACCTCAGGTAATAGGGTCGGCGTATAGTCGGCCATGAAATCTGCCAAAATTTGAGATTTGATGGTTGTCTGGGGCCGATACTCAATATCACACCCACTGATTTCCACGGCCCATTTGGCCAATCGTCTCGAAAGTATGAGTTTATGCATAATATTTCACAATAGGTAAGTTGTCACAACAAATATGGGGTGGCACTGAATATACGA
The DNA here is from genome assembly GCA_026770625.1 of Nicotiana glauca. Lineage (NCBI taxonomy): Eukaryota > Viridiplantae > Streptophyta > Magnoliopsida > Solanales > Solanaceae > Nicotiana > Nicotiana glauca. The sequence continues at coordinate 146,727 of MU667060.1, read as the reverse complement.
TTTCAGTTTCTTAGAGGCGCTTGGCAAAGCGAGCACCAATTTTTCCAGGTGAGGGTACCTAGTTTCGGCCTCACCTAGAGTCCTACTAACATAGTAAATTGGAAATTGCATACCTTGTTCTTCTCAGGCCATGACTCTATTTACCGCTATTTTTTTGCAAGGCCTCGGAAAATTCGCTAACTAATTTAGGATTTCGTGGTGCCATGTAGGATAATTATAATATTTTATGTGCTATTAACATGGTGGGCATCAATTGGAATTGGTAAATAAGTGTACGAGTCTTATGGTAAGTAATTTGGGTCCCAAGGAAAGGCCTAAGCCTAAGTCAAATTGGAAAATTTCATAATAGGCTAAGATTCCATATGAGTTTGCATAAGTCCACACTTTGAACGAGAATATCAACATATGTATAAAGTTTTATGTGATGAAAACCTAGAATATGAAAGGTATTCGAGTATAGTTTCCAACTCTTCAAACTGTTTGTCATTTGGACATTCCTACACAAAGTTATGATCAAATTACCAAAGGCTGAAAAAATGCGATCCTATGTCGAATCTACGATCGCAAATATGTCGCATTTTTTACTCTGCGATCGCAGATCTGTCGCAGATTGGGCCAGTGTTGCCCAATTTTGGGCACTTATTTTATGATGCATTCTGTAGCCCACATTCATGTTTTGCGATCTATTCTGGGATAGCAGACCCGATTTCGGAGGCTTATTTTTTCTATTATTATAACCCGACCCCATTTTAATATATAGTCTTTGGGGCTTCATTTAGGGTCATTTTCTACTGATTTTAGAGAGAGTTGAGAGCATATAGAGAGAGAAGGAGCCTAGCCTCATAATCACCCATCTCTTGCTCAAGTCTTCAAGAATCAAAGAACCCAATCACATGTTCTTCATCTAAGAGGTAAGGTTCTATACATTAGACTTTAATTTCGAGTTTGGGGCATAAGATGGGTTATTGAGGTATGATTCTTTGGTTTAATAGCATTATGTATACATGCATGTACATATTAGATTTCTGGAAAGATTTTTGATCATAAATAAGTAAAGATTGGGTTGGGGAATGAAGGAAATCTTGTAAAAGAGATTTGAAATCAAGATGCACAACTAGTATTTGATAAAATTCTCAAATGAGCTTAAACCATTAATACCTTCCTAATTTATGTTCAATTTTTTTATGTCTCAAAGTAGATTGGGATTGCTAGAATTTTTCGAACGTCGTAGTAACTTAAGGACAGCTTTAAAACCCCGTCTTTTAGAAATTGAGCTTCATCGGTGTTTGCGTGAATATGGTAATATTACAGTTGAATTGTTGCATTGATTGTTATTTTACATGAATTGGTGTTGTACCTTATATGCGTGAAAGATGTGTCTCAACATGATCAACGTGCTATCTTGATAACTTGAAAGGTGCAAAAGATATGAATTATGTATTGAACGCCTAGACCTTAAATTTAGATTGAAGTTGCATTATTGTGCCATCTACATGAAGTCTTATCTATTCTTACTAATTTAAATTGCTCTTGTGTGCACCTACGGTCCTAAATGGCAAAGCTTATATTAAAATTAGGAACAATGTAAAATGCAACCTAGTGCCAAGAATGATGTGATAAGTTGTGGCCCCAAGTGCCTATGAAATATAAAACAAAATGATTAATGAGAAGGGAACAATGCCTTGGTAAGGTGGCCTAGCTGATCGGGCCAAGATCAGACTCCGATCAAGATAGCGGTGGTACTGTGAATGAATTCTGGAAAAAGAAAAAATGAGATTGTGATTGAAGTATATGTCTCAGATGAGGCAACCTAGCCGATCGGGTCGAGATCGGACTTTGCTCAAGATAGCGGTGGTATTGTGAACAAATAATGAATAGTGTGAAATGCCCCAAACTAAAAGCTATTGAAAAATGATGTGAAAGTTGTATGATTATTTTATTTGATAATGTGGTGATCGTTTAATGTTTTGAGTTATACTTGTGATTTCTTATTCTTGTATGGAAGTTCTTTCTAACTAGACGGTGTTTAGTTATACATACTAGTGCTATTCGATGGCACAAAAGTCCCTTTTTGCCAGGGGCGCTACGTCTTTGAATGGATGTAGGTGTTTCTATAGTAGACAGTGTTGGTTGCAGCTAGTTCTGCATTATCCTTTCAGCTGACTTGGTGAGCCCCACATAGTTTCGGGGTCTTGTTTCATCTGTTTATCATGTACTTTGTATTTGAGGTATAGTTGGAGCCTTGTTACCGACATTTCCACATTACATTACTTTTCAGTTGTGTTTAGAGGATCTATAGACAGGTTGTGGGTAGTGTCGGGTATTAGAATTAAAGTAGAAATATTGATGTTTGGAAAATATTTATAAAACTTGTGATATTTTTATAATTATGATTTAAGTTGCTAATGGAAATAAAATAAAATTTGTTAATAAAATACTTACTAAGTATGATTAATGGAGTCCATCTCCTATTTATTCATGAATTAGTTTGGGTAGAATGAAACCTAACAGGCTTGCTCAATCGGGTTTACGCGGTTGAGCGCCGGTCGTGCTCCTCGGTTTTTGGGGCATGAAAAACTTGGTATCAGAGCCTAAGGTTTTAAAGTGTCCTAGGATGTCCTTGAGCCATGTCTAGTAGTGTCATTCTTATCGGTGTTTAGTCGACCACATCTATAAGTTGGAGGCTATTCGGACATTTAGGAATCTCACCCTTCTTTGATACTCGAATCGTGCGATAAAGCTCAAGTCAGGGAGTTAGTTTTCTCTCCAAGCCTTACTCTCAAAATGAGTAATCATGATACCATAATCTGCAAATTTGAAGCCATGAAGGGAGAGTGATCCCACCATTAAGTCCGAGGGGATTGCCCAAGGACTTGTTAGGAGAATGTATTGAGTTGTGGAGAGATTGGTAGAACCTATCGCTAATAGGGGAGTGTCCTTGTCCCTATTAATGTCACTACACCACCAAATCCTATAGTATATCGGCATGGTACCAACGTATGTTAGGGATGTAGAGTCGAGGGGCATCAATTCAGCTATTGCCCTATCAACCACAGGTCACCAAGTAAGTCACTACTTAGCACAACCAACGTACTCTTGTTGTATATGTACATCCATATTGAAGAGTCCTCATAAACATGGTCTTAATAAGATGTGAGTCACAAAGACTTGTGTGTACCTACTCTTTGAAGGAGCCGTATTGTTCGTGAATCCACTCTATCACAAATTCTCTTATTTACATCCTCTTGTGGAATTAAGTTCTACAAATACGTCTTTGAATGGAGTTATAACTCTAGGATTAATACTTCCCACTTTCTTTCCTAAATTCTCAACAAGGGACTATATCCGATGAATTTCTTACAGAATATTTTATTTAAATGGACAACATCTGCCAACTTGTGCCTATACATGCATTATCGTAAAGTTTACCTATGTGGTGTCAAGTTCCATGTAAGGCATCCTAGTGTTGCGATCCTTCTCAAGTCACTCTTTTACTCACTTGTGTATATGGCTTATATGGTTTGAACAATCACTCTACTCTCTTGCAAGTATCATCATGAAAGCTTCTCAATGTCTAGTAACATAATAGCATAACTTAACACCTATCACATGAGTGCATGTCAATCGAAATGGTCACTGTGTGCATAAAGTCTCTCTGAAAATTTAGATCTTCACATCCCCATCATAGGAAGATCTTGTGTCGCAATCTTAGTATAACTTCTGTGTCCACTTGGGACATCCCGCAATAAGTAGCTCACTTTGTTCCTAGTATTGTGGTTGCCCATGACGTGGTCGTGTATTGCAGTTGGGAGTTAATATAGCAGAAGCATGTCCAACTCATAACAAATGTTTATTTTCTCTTTATACCTCCACAACATGTGTTAATTGTGTTCCTTAGTTAGTGAATTCATTGTGCTAGTCCCAACACTTGTTTGATAACCATGAGAGAACATATCCTTCTATGTGTCATTATAACACTTCCTTTCTCATAAGGACCCTTACTAGGCTCTCCATCAAGACCAAGCGCACCTTTGGAGGTTATCGTAGCACAATGCCTGTTTCTCCTATTTTCTGTCTTTCATTAGCATCTGGGTACTTCTCAAGTCAAAATCCATGGAGAACTCATTATGAACATCTGCAAACCTTCCATGATTATTTTATACTATCTCATTGGGTTCCCACCTCACTTCAAGTTCACTGCAATTGCTGAGATTGAATGATCTCCTTTCGATAATGGAATATCTACACATGTGCTAGTCCAACGATCTGCTTATCAGTCTAACTCTCGCCTTTTGGTATTTGGGTTGACCAAGGAGCAATACACCTAGTAACACATTTGTATGCCAAAGCTTCTCTCTCAGTCAAGTCTTATACCGTCTCCTAATTTGGGCTGGTAATAGTTGGTTGTGTAGAAGTGTGCTATAGTGCTTCCTTGTGAAGTGGAGTTGCTAAACATAATTGGATTTGTGAATTCTGGAGCTACACATCACGTGACTACATACAAATATCTTCTTTCAAAAATGTATCTTCTCGTAATCGCTTTATATTACCATCATTCCTAGTGGTTACAATGTAAACATTACTTCCATAAGGCTCTCTCACTTTCTTTTCATTTGTCTTGCATCAAGTGTCGTTTACCCGTAATCTTCAATGCAATATTATCTCAATGTCTCGACTAGTTATCCAACCATATGATCGAATTTAATTAACCTCACTTTTATGTACTCTACAAGCACCCTGAGAGTGGGAAAATTTCCCCTTTTCTACAGACTTCTAATGTCTTCAACTCTATTTAAGCTTGTCAATTCCAAGCGGTGCTCCTAGTTGTGCTGCCATACTATCTAATTACATCTGGTAACTCTCCTCGTGAATCTAATTTTATGCCTTACGGCGTCAAGGGTCGGGGTATGTTCCTTTTGTTAGGATAAAAAGACATTGCTCGCACTCCTTATGAGATTTTCTCCTAAATAATCATCTACCTATCTACTTGTCCATGTGACTAGATAAGCTAGGTTACGTTTCCCTGATAAATGCATTAAGACGTCTCATTCTTTCAAATTTATCCACGTGGGCACTTTGAGGCCTTGTTTTATACCAACTCGTAGTGATTTTAAGTACTTTCTTGCCATTGTTGACTATGTTCTAGGACTACGAGGGCTTGTCTCATGAGTTTCAAAAGTAATGATTTTCCTTAAAGTTCAAGCTTAAATTGCCATGATTTCAAGCCAAAGTGTGTCCCCTTTTCAAAAGTCTTAAATGGGTCGGATTGGATGGGTTAAATGGCCTTCTGCTCACTCGGCTTCTAGGATTATTGACAACGTCATTGTCATGTGCAGGAAATTTTGCTACCTCTGGCATTCCACCACCTTAGGAAGGGTTAGATTTTTTGAATTATGATAATCTCATAAGTAGTGACTTCTTTTCCATCCTTATGCTCTTGTGGCATAGAGTCCTTGTGTCGCTTATTGTTAGGAGTGAAATGAAAATTCCACGTATTTCATTTGCGCCTCAATCACACTCATGTTGAGAGAGTCTTACCATTTGAGATCAACTACTTGCCTTACGCTCAGGGACAAAAGTGGTGTATCCTACTTGGTCACTTCTTTAAAATCTCAAGTTCAAATACATGGTATCCACCTTATCTAAGAATATTAGTGACCACTATGCTTCATTTATCTGATAATTGATGTAGTCACCGGGACTAAACCATGTGAGCATCATTAATAGAAATCCTTGTGTCTCTTAGTATGTAACCTCATGTAATACTCTGCTTAGTGCATAAATGGATTCCTGAATAATTCCAGCCCAATCTTGAACTTTGTTGCTCCTTACTGTATTGGATCTATTTGGTATTAAAGGTTCAAACGTGTCAAAGTCATCCTATGATCACATACATTCAGTAGGTAATTGTATGGTCAATTTATTATAGTACATCTTAGAGTAATCGTGAAGGTCACCACGAGTTTAGTTTGGGTGATCGCATGGAGATTTAGAATTTAGGAGGGTGAACCTGTTATTCTCAAAAAATTTCCCTGTATATGTTATGTGAATTGATGATGAAGGGTACGTAAGCACATTTCCCATTAGGTCGCACTAGGAGTGTGATGTTTCCCCATAGTTGTTCCTCATGAATTTGTGTTTTCATATGTCTATGTCTAAGAAGGTATGTGGAGATCATTTGTGTATCACCCTGGTGTAAATTATTGAAGGTGAATATTAATGGATAGTTAGCTTATGCGAGGTATCTAGATGTCATCCTTGTTAGATAAGTTTGGAGGTTGGGGTTGCTTCTGTGAATGTGTTATAGAAAATCCTATAAGTATAAGAGGCCACATTGAAGGCCGAGAGTATTGTGGAAATAAGGTATTTTCTCTTGATTGTAAAGAAGTTGGTTTTGATTTGAAAAGTACCTTCTAGATGTTATGATTTAAAAATGTGATGTCCAGGTATCATCGTGATAATGTAGTGGTTGTAATGCTGAGGTTCATGTTATTGATATATACATTGTGGTGCTTTGTCGAGTTGTGGATGCATTTTTAGGATGGTTTTGGTGGTTCTCTGGCAGGTGGATAGGCCTAGTTACAAAGGAGACTCTTCCGAAAATTCAGAAAAATTTAGGAGATAGTCAAAATTTAGGGACTTGAGATAGGTGAAAAAAGAGATATATTAAGTTAAGCGTTAAGGGTGGACTCTACTCCTCATTCGATGACAAATGATCCTAACGAGGGGAGAATGTAAGGCCCCAGAAAATTCGCTAACTAATTTAGGATTTCGTGGTGCCACGTAGGCTAATTATAATATTTTATGTGCTATTAACATGGTGAAAATCAATTGCAATTGGTAAATAAGTGTACGAGTCTTATGATAAGTAATTTGGGACCTAAGGAAAGGCCTAAGCCTAAGTCAAATTGGAAAATTTCATAATAGGCTAAGATTCCAAATGAGTGTGCACAAGTCCACATTTTGAACGAGAATATCAAAATATGTATAAGGTTTTATGTGACGAACAACCTATCATATGAAAGGTCTTCGACTCTAGTTTCCAACGCTTCAAATTGTTCGTCATTTGGACATTCCTACACAAAGTTATGATCAAATTACCCAAGGCTGGAAAAATGCGAGCATGTGTCGAATCTACGATCGCAAATATGTCGCATTTTTGACTCTGCGATTGCATATCTGTCACAGATTGGGCCAATGCTGCCCAGTTTTGGGCACCTATTTTGCAATGCATTCTGCGGCCCACATTCATGTCTTGCGGTCTATTCTGCGATCGCAGACCCGATTTCGGAGGCTTATTTTTCCTATTTTTATAACCAGACCCCATTTTAATATATACAGTTTGGGGCTTCATTTGGAGTCATTTTCTACTGATTTTAGAGAGAGTTGACAGCATATAGAGAGAGGAGCCTAGCTTAATAATCACGTATCTCTTGCTCAAGTGTTCAAGAATCATAGAACCCAATCATATGTTCTTCATCTAAGAGGTAAGGTTCTATACATTAGACTTTAATTTTGGGTTTGGGGCATAAAATGGGTTATTGAGGTATGATTCTTGGGTTTAGTAGCATTATGCATACATGCATGTACAAATTAGGTTTGTGAGAAGATTGTTGAACATAAATAAGTAAAGATTGAGTTGGGTAATGAAGGAAATCTTGAAAAGAGATTTGAAATCAAGATGCACAACTAGTATTTGATAAAATGCTCAAATGAGCTGAAACCATTAATACCTTCCTAATTTGTGTTCGATTTTGTTATATCTCAAAGTAGATTGCGATTGCTAGAATTTCTGGAACATCGTAGTAACTTAAGGAAAGCTTAAACAAGGTATGTATGGCTAAAACCCTGTCTTTTAGAAATTGAGCTTCAACAGTGTTTATGTGAATATGGTAAGATTAAAGTTGTATTGTTGTATTGATTGTTATTTTACATGAATTGGTGTTGTAACCTTATATGCGTTAAAGATGTGTCTCAACATGATCAATGTGCTATCTTGATAACTTGAAAAGGGCAAAATATATGAATTATGTATTGAAATGACTAGACCTTAAATTTAGATTGAAGTTGCATTGTTCTGCCATCTACGTGAAGTCTTATCTATTCTTACAATTTAAATTGCTCTTTTGTGCACCTACGGTCCTAAATGGAAAAGCTTATATTGAAATTGGGAATGATGTAAAATGCAGCCTAGTGCCAAGAATGATGTGATAAGTTGTGGTCCCAAGTTCCTATGAAATGATATATATGAAACAAAATGATTAATGAGAAGGGAACAACGCCTTGGTAAGGTGGCCTAACCGATCGGGACGAGATTGGACACCACTCAAGATAGCGATGGTATTGTGAATGAATTCTATAAAAAGGAAAAATGAGAATGTGATTGAAGTATATGTGTCAAATGAGGCAACCTAGCTGATCGGGTCGAGATCGGATTCTGCTCAAGATAGCGGTGGTATTGTGAACAAATGATGAACAGTGTGAAATGCCCCAAACTAAAAGCTATGAAAATATGATGTGAAAGTTGTATGATTATTTTATTTGATAATGTGGTGACCGTTTAAAGTTTTGAGTTATACTTGTGATTTCTTATTCTTGTATAAAAGTTCTTTCTAACTAGATGGTTTTTAGTTATACATACTAGTGCTATTTGATGGCACTAACGTCCCTTTTGCCAGGGGTGCTACGTCTTTAAATGGATGTAGGTATTTCTATAGCAGGAAGTGTTGGTCGCAGCTAGTGTTGCATCATCTTTTCAGCTGACTTGGTGAGCCCCACTTCGTTTTGGGGTCCTGTTTTATTTGTTTATCATGTACTTTGTATTTGAGGTATAGCCAGAGCCTTATTACCGGCGTTTCCACATTACATTACTTTTCAATTATGTTTAGAGGCTCCGTAGACAGATTGTGGGTAGTGTCAGGTATTGAAATTAAAGTAGAAATATTGATATTTGGCAAAGATTTATAAAACTTGTAATATTTGATAATTATGATTTAAGCTACTAATGGAAATGAAATAGAAGTTGTTAATGAAATACTTACTAAGTATGATTAATGGATTCCATCTCCTATTTATTTATGAATTAGTTTGGGTAGAATGAAACCTAACAGGCTTGCTCAATCGGGTTTATTCGGTTGAGCGCCGGTCGTGCTCCTCAGTTCTTGGGGTGTGACATTTCTATATTGCCAAGTACAGGTATAGATGTTCGTCTGCCTTCGATTTGTGAAGCAGCGGTGGGCTCGATAGATATCGCTTGAGTTCCTCCAGGGCCCCTTGACACTCCGAGGACCTCGAGATTAATCGTCCTAGGGCGGCTAAGCATCCGGTTAATCTTCTCACGGCCTTCATATTGTCTGCGACCGTGATATCTTCGATGGATTTGATTTTTTCGAGGTTGATCTCGATTTCTCTGTTAGATACCATGAACTCGAGGAATTTACCTAATCTGACTCCGAATGCACATTTCTCCGGGTTCAGCTTCATATTGTACTTCTTCAATATGCTAAAGGTATCCTGCAAATATTTTAAATGGTACTCTGCTCGCAGGGACTTAACCAACATACTGTCAATGTAAACCTCCATCGATTTTCCTTTGTTCCTCAAACATCCGTTTACTAGGCGTGATAAGTGGCACTACGTTTTTTAATCCTAATGTTATCACATTACATAGTAGTATGTGCCATACTTAGTGTGAGCATATAATATTTACCTCATTAAACTATTCCTACAAATTAATGAATAAATTAGTCTTATTTATTTCTAGATTTTTCTTAGAATTTTTTGTGTTTATTTGGAATTATTTGTAATTTTAGTCGCATTTTTTCATTTTTTTAAGTGATGAAAACTAACAACAATATTTAAACCTTCATCATCTTACATTATTAGGCTTTTAATTTAATACGTAATTACATAATTAATTACTTCATTAAAAGAAAATCACAAAAAAATGTTTGTTCTTGACATTTTTTAGTTGTAGTATTAAATTAAGTAATTTTTCCTTTTAAAATTTAAGATTGACTAATAGTGTAAATAGTAAAAATAGATAATTAGTTAAATTTTACAAATTAAGATAATTTAGTGCTTAATTTAGGGTTTATTTAAATTAATTAATCTTTAAAAAATTAAGAAAAAGGATTTTTGGCTGAATTGGGCCATTTCATTTTAAACTAGCGCAATCCTAATTTAACCCAGAACACCCCAAGCCCAAAAACCTTAAAAATCTAATCCCAACCCATCTTCACCCCTTTTAATCTTGGCAATTGATCTCCAACAATATCTAACGGTCCGGAACTCACCCCCCTTTTACTATAAAAGTGTCTTAAAACCTTTATCCCCTCATTTCCAAACTCCCCATTCTC
>MU667060.1:85044-135058 GCA_026770625.1 Nicotiana glauca | reverse complement strand
CCCCCCCCCCCCCTTCTCCCGCCATCGCCACCCTTCTCCACCGACGGTGGCCAACCTCCAAAATACCCCAAAATAACTTCAATATTCTCCTCCTCTACCTCACCCCACCAACTAAATCCACAAAAATCCAACACCTATAAAACTAAATAGTGGCCGAAAATCCTACACCACCCCTACTCTGTCGCCGGAAATCGCCCAAGGCGGCGGTGAAACTCCAAAACTCCTCAAACTCACACCATACACTCCTCTCATCCTCCTAAAACCTCATCCTACCAACCAAATCCCCAAAAGCCCAACCAAAATCCGTAGATCTTATATCTAAAAAGGCCAAAACCCTAGGTCTACCCCCTTTTCATTTTTCCTAGCCGTCAAAAAATCCTCCAGCCATGATCTTCCATCAAGGATCTTAGATCCAAGAAGGAAGTCTTGGATTGAGGGTTTTTTCACGCTTAGACCAATTTAATCTTATTATTTTATTTATGTATTTTTATTTATTTATGTTATTTCCGCATTTATTTATTTCTATTATTTTTTCCCGCATTTTATTATTTACGCATTTTTTTATTTCTATTATTTTTTGTTTCTGTCATTTATTTATTGTTTTATGCATTTTTGTATATATTTTTGTTAATTATTGTGTCTAGTTATCTCTGTTATAATTAATTAACTAAGTAAAATCAAACTTAATTAAAAATATATAAAGCTAGTGTAATCATATTCTGTTAGTTTTATATTATTATGTAGTTTTTATTTTGTTTATTAATTAATTAATTAAAACGGATTTATCAAGAAAACGAAGAAAAAAAGAGTAAAAGAAAATATTAAAAAATAGTGTTACATTTCTTTTTGTCTGTTTCATTGTTTGTTTATTGTTTCTTGCTTATTGTTGTTAAATTTTTTGGGCCTGGCTAAATAGACAGGCCCATAGCTTTGTTATTATTTATTTATTTATTTTTGAGTTAAAATTAGGCCTGGCTAAATGGACAGGTCCATAGCTTTGTTAAAGTTTAAGAGCCCAAGCTCTTTAGGCAGAGAGTCATCTGACTCAGGCCCAGAACGAATTTGGTTTTGAGGTAATTCCATGACCCTTAAGGGTCAATTTTGGAAACCTAAATTCTAAAAATTATTCAGAAAGTGATAGAACTTTCTATAATATGGACAATTGTCCCAATGCTGAGTAGGAAAAAGGATAAGATCCAAAAATATCCGGAAATGACACTTGTCCATTTTCTTAGATAAGGAAGGTACTAAAAATTGGACAGCTATCTATTTCTGTAAAAAAGATGCCATTTCCCCTAATTTATAGGGAATTCTGACATATTCTTTGTACCTTAATTCTTATCCCTTTTTACCTCCTCACTCTATAAATACACTCCTTCTTTTCATAATACACAAAGCTGGATTTACATTTTAGACCTAAAAAAATATACACTGATATAGAGAAAAATATCTTGAATCATATTGATTTAGCACTGCCTTTGGAGTTTCTTTCTTTTACTCTTAGTAAAGAACTCCTATTGGTTCATACTGTTTTTTCTGGGAGTTTTGAAGCTGTGTTGGAGTTTTTGCTTGGTTATTCTGGTTGTTGTTCCTAGTCAATTTTTTAGAGACCTATTTTCTTACTGTTTATTTTCTTGCTGTTGTCAAGGTATTTTGCTTAATAAATATAAAGCTTCATCTTTGCTGAATCATGACTTGAATTTGCTAATAAAGGTAAAATTAGATCGAATGTTACATAAATCATGATTAGTTAAAATTCGTCTTTTTATAAGTTATGCTGCAAATTCAGCTACACTGTTTTAATCAAATATATTAGTTTAAAAGTGTTCTAGAAATTACAGAATCTGCTTAAATATTCATAAATTTATAAAATTTGTATGTTCATATGTGTCACGACCCTAAAAACGAACCCAGTCGTGATGGCACCTCTCATGAAGACAAGACCAGCCAATTAAACCCGATACACTTTTTAAAATAGTTAAACAACATAAAGCAGTCTAAAATATGATTTAATGATACTAAGTAGCGGATAATATTATTAAAGTGCGAAAGTACAACCCAACACAACCCTACCCGGGGTGTCACAAGTCACGAGCATCTATCAACATTAAATACTAAATATATAACTACAAATTTTAACACCGAACTAAGGATATGAAGGAAATAGAGATAGAGAGGAGCTCCGGGCTGCGAATGCCAACAACTACCTAAAGACTCCTCGAGATCCGCCTGAAGCTGGAGTGAATCAGTTCCCGGGAGCGGGACCAGCTGTGTTGGGGAAATATATGTGCATAAATGAATGGTGATAAAGCGTGATACGTAGAATTATCAAAACATTACAATTGGTCAAGGAATTACAGATTCGGTGCGGGATAAAAGAGATACGGGATCACAAAGTAGGTACGAGATAAGAGGCTCGGAAGACCCGCCTCTATTTAAACATGAATACGCACAAGATACAGAAAGGATAAAGAACTTGGTCAAATAAGAGGATATAGATACAGCTTTTCAAGAGAAATAAATACCGGAGTCGTTAAGGAATATTTGTATTCAATGTAATGATTATATAACGCAGCATTTAATGTCATTAAATATTCATAATAGCCTCATTATGGCTTAGATGTAACATATATTTACAGGGATTCTCCAAGAGACCTATAAAAGGAGAAATATGTAGTCGATGGAAAGGAGAGGCATTATTGGAATATATTTTGATTTGCAAGTTTTCATATTTGAGAACTTATAAATTCTTTTCTTTACTTATTTTTCGATTATCAGTAACCCGATTCTTCTATTTTTCTAGATTTGACAAAAAAATTATTTTTTCGTTAAATAAATTGGTTCTGTTACCGGGAATCTGATAATCAATGTTATTTCTACTTGATTTTCTTGATTCACATCAATCATGTCAAACAACAACGACAACACCCCAGGACTTCCAGAAATTCAAACAAGCCAACAACTTTAAGGAGATTCTCCTCGAGATTCACCACAAGGTTTTCCACGAGGCTCCCCACGACGATCTCGTGAAGGCACTCCTGATGGGGCTCAGGCAAATGAACAGGATCAACTCAACAATGTCGAAGATATGAATGAGGCATTGCAAAAAATAATTGCTTCTCAAGTTAGCAAAGCTCTTCAAGCCTTTGTTAACCAGTTACCTGTTGCTATGCCAACACCAACTCCAAACAATAATACTCTAGAGAACTCCAATTCTGGACTGGTTAATTCAGGCAGTGGAGGAAATCCTAGTGAACTGCAAGAAGGAGACCCAGGTAATCAAGCTAATTCTGATTTACAAAATCTCGTACTAACCTTGCAAAAATAGCTTAAGGAGCAAAATGAAAGCATAGAACAAATACCTGGGATATCGCCCGTGATCAAAAGAGTAGACATAGATAATTATTCTCAACAACCATGGAAGCCAAGTGCCGCCCCTTTCAAATTCCGAAGAAATTTAAAATGCCTGATATTCCAAAGTACGATGGAACATCAGACCCACGAGATCACGTCACTGCATTCACCACAGGTGTCAAAGGGAATGACTTGACTAAGTAAGAAATAGAATCAATCTTCGTCAAAAAATTTGGTGAAACACTCACCAAAGGAGCTTTCACCTGGTATTCTCTTTTACCTGAAAATTCTATAAATTCTTTTGCCGAGCTTGCAGATTTGTTTATTAAAGCACATTCAGGAGCTTAAAAAGTTGAAAAGAGGATGGAGGACATCTTCAAAATCAAGCAAGGAAATTCTGAGTTATTGACGGAATTTGTAGATAGATTTCAACGAGAAAGAATGTTGCTACCATGAGTACCTGACAATTGGACAGCCATAGCTTTTGCTAGTAATCTGAATGAGAAAAGTTCAGAAGCCACGAGGAGACTCAAAGAAAGCCTTCGGGAATTCCCAGCAACAATGTGGAATGACGTCTACAACAGGTATAGCACGAAGATGAGGATTGAGGAAGATATTATCTTGCGACCGAAAACAGATGAGAAAACAAGTTCAAGGTGTGTAGATAATGAAAGGAGATCCGATAAAAATAGGTACGCTCCGTATATGGGACCTGCGGGTAAAGACTCAAGGTCAAAACAAAAAAGGTACGATCATAAGCCCAGACATAGAGAATCAGGCTCTTCATCAAGGTTCAGCAATGATTGAGGCACACGTGGACATCGAGATGATGATGGGAGTTTGAAGGCAAGGTTTGGTGGTTATAATTTTAATGTAACTACTTTCGAGCTCGTGGCTGTTTTAAGAGGCATGGGAGATAAGGTACGGTGGCCGAAAAAGATGAGATCAAACCCAAGTAGAAGAAACCTTGATCACCGGTGTGAATTCCATAATGATCACGGGCATAAAATTGCAGATTGCAGATTTCTACAAAGTGAGGTGGATCATTTGTTAAAGCAAGGATATCTCACTGAATTATTCAGTGAGAAAGGTAAACAAGCATATATGAAAAATAGACAGGAGCCCCCGAAGCCGCCCTCTCCGAAACGGATAGTCAACGTTATACATGAAGGAGAAGATATCAATGGTGTCTCGTATACTGCAGCCAATAAATATCCAAAATGACGATCACTCATGGAAAGCGGTTATGACACATGTTGGATGAGGAGAATATCACGTTCAGTGACACAGATGCAGAAGGCCTCATGACTCCACGTAACGACGCATTGGTAATATCATTACTCGTACATGATACTAATGTGAAACGTGTTCTAATTGATCTAGGTAGTTCAGTAAATATTATCTTGATACGAGTGTTATGCGAAATGCAAGCTGAGGACAAGTTGGTTCCAAAAGCACATACTTTGTCAGGGTTTGATAATTCCAATGTCATAACCAAGGGAGAAGCGATCCTTACCACCCTTGCAGAAGGTGTTGTCAAAGATACTAAGTTCCAGGTGGTAGATTTGGAAATGGCTTATAACATAATCCTTGGGAGGCCATGGATCCATGATATGGATACTGTACCGTCAACGTTGCATCAAGTTATTAAATTTCCCTCACCATGGGGAATTTGCTAGATCAGAGGTGATCAACAAACATCCAGGAGTGTAAACTCCGTTGTAGATTCAACTGTTTAAAGCAAAGCCAAATGGCAATTACAGAATTCAGTTAAGGAGGGAGAAGCTTCAACCTTAACTGAAGAAGGAAAAACAGATGCGGATTCAAGGCCTGACACTATTCAAGAACTAGAGGAAAATGAGAACATTAAAACGACGATCGAAGAGTTAAAGGCTGTGGATTTATTTATACACTGGCCCAAGAGGAAAGTGTATATAGGAGCGAATCTCAGTCCAGAGGTAAAACGTAAGTTACTTGAATTTTTAAAAGCTAACACAGATTGTTTTGCTTGGTCCCATTTTGACATGACAGGGATACCACCGGAGGTCATGACTCATAAATTGAATGAAGACCCATCATATCCCCCAGTCAAGCAAAAAAAACAAAAACAAGGGGCTTTTAAGAATCAAGTGATTCAAGAAGAGGTTCAAAAATTGCTCAAAATAGGGTCAATTCGTGAGGTAAAGTATCCTAACTGGTTGGCTAACACTGTTGTGGTTCCTAAGAAGAATGGTAACTGGCGCGTATGTGTGGATTACACTGATCTCAATAAAGCCTGTCCGAAGGACTCTTTTCCTTTACCACATATAGATCAGTTAATTGATGCTACTGCAGGACGTGAACTATTAAGTTTTTTAGATGCATACTCAGGTTATAACCAAATCAAAATGGATCCAGAAGATGAGTAAAAAAACATCTTTTATAACGGATAGGGGGACTTATTGTTATAAAGTAATGCCCTTTGGTCTTAAAAACGTTGGTGCAACGTATCAGAGGTTAGTTACTCAAATGTTTCAAGAACATTTAGGTAAGACCATGGAAGTTTATATTGTTGACATGTTAGTTAAGACTCAACATTCAGAGGATCATCTATCACATTTATCTGAAGCATGTAGAATCTTACGAAAATATAATATAAATTTAACCCAGAAAAATGTGCATTTGGTGTGGCATAAGGAAAATTTTTGGGTTTTGTTGTTTCTAACCGTGGTATTGAAGTGAACCCAGCGCAGATTAAAGCTATTGAAGAAATTCCTGATATACTTTCAAACAAAAAAGAAGTTCAAAGACTCACAGGAAGGATCGCGGCCTTGGGAAGATTCATCTCAAAGTCATCAGAAAAATGTTTCAAGTTTTTCTCAGCCCTTAAAAAACAAGATCACTTTGAGTGGAATGAAGAATGTCAACAAGCACTTATGAACTTGAAGACATATTTGGCAAACCCACCACTGTTAGCAAAACCTAAGGCTGGGGAAAGACTTTTTATCTACCTTGTAGTCTCAGAAGCTACGGTAAGTGAAGTTTTGGTTCGAGAAGAACAAGGTAAAGAATCTTCTATTTATTATGTTAGTAAATCTTTGTTAGATGCAGAGTCACGTTATCCTCAATTAGAAAAATTAGCATTAGCTTTAATCATGGCATCTAGAAAATTGAGACCATATTTCCTATGTCACCTAATTGTTGTAGTAACTGCATTCCGCTTACGTAATATACTGCATAAACATGAGTTGTCAGGGAGGTTAGCTAAATGGGCTATAGAATTAAGTGAGTATGAAATCACATATCTACTCAGAACAACAATAAAATCCCAAGTACTGGCGGATTTCATGGCTGATTTTAGCCAAGGAATGCAATTGGAAGCCGAAAAAGAAGTTCAGGTACTTAATGGAGCAAATCCAGGAGTATGGACTTTATTCACTGATGAATCGTCTAACATTAAGGGTGCAGGCCTAGGAATTATTTTAGTACCACCCACGGGAGAAACTATTAGGCAAGCTATTAAATGTCATTTCGTAACTAATAATAAAGCAGAGTATGAAGCTGTGATTGCAGGTCTGGAATTGGCACGAGAACTTGGGATAAGCCAGGTGGTGATCAAAAGTGATTCTGAATGCATGGTTAATCAAATGCTGGGGACTAACACAGCTAGGGAAGCAAGGATGCAGCAATATTTGGAAAAGGTAAAGGAATTGATAAAACAGTTCCAGTCTTGGAAAGTTATACAAATACCAAGGGATGATAATGTCGAAGCAGATGCCTTAGCAGACCTTGCATCCACAGCTGATATAACAAAAGATGCCAATGCATCAGTCATACATTTATTTCATTCGGTTCTCGAACCTGATAAGAACGCGGTCAATTTTAATAATCTAAATTGGGATTAGAGAAATGAAATTGTAGATTTTCTACAGTATGGTACCGTACCTGATGACAAGGAAAAAGCACATGCACTTTGTAAAAAGGCAGCTCATTACTGTTTAAAACAAGGTAACTTTTATCGAAAGATGTTTGGTGGTCCCTTAGCAAGATGCCTTGGACCGTCTCAAACGGAATATGTAATGAGGGAAATATATGAAGGACATTGTGGAAACCACGCATGAGGAAGGGCACTGGTAAGAACTTTGATCAGGGAAGGGTATTACTGGCACAAAATGGAAGAAGAAGCAACGAGCTTCATAGCTAAATGCGACAAATGCCAGAGATACGGTAATAATATGCATAGACCTGCCGAGTTGTTACATCTGGTTATTCCACCATGGCCGTTCATTAAATGAGGAATGGACATAGTTGGACCATTGCCTCAAGCTAAAGGACAGGTAAAATTTCTACTCGTACTTACTGACTATTTTACTAAATGGGTAGAAGCAGGAGCATTTAAATAGGTACGGGAAAAAGAAGTCAAGGACTTCATTTGGCAAAATATCATCTGCCGGTTTGGTGTACCAAAAGAAATCGTATGTGACAATGGTCCACAATTTATCGGAGCTCAGGTCACGAAATTCCTTCAAAGTTGGAAAATAAAAAGGATAACATCAACACCTTATCACCCAGTAGGGAATGGGCAGGCGGAATCAACAAATAAAATTATCATCAATAATTTAAAGAAATGATTGGAAGAATCAAAGGGTAACTGGCCTGAAGTATTACCTGGAATCTTATGGGCATATCGTACAACCACGAAGATAAGCACAGGTGAGATCCCCTTTTCTTTGGTTTACAGGGCTGAGGCACTTATCCCAGTTGACATAGGGGAGCCAAGTACGAGGGTGTCACAAGCAACGCAGGAGTATAATGATGAAGAGATGCGGGTCAATTTAAATATATTAGAAGGCAGGAGAGAGGCTGCATTAATAAGAATGGCCGCACAAAAGCAGGTGGTCGAAGGATATTACAACAGGAAAGCCCGTTTGCGGTACTTCAAAATTGGGGAATTTGTGCTTAAAAAGATTTTTAAATCTACAAAGGCAGCCAATTCTGGTAAGCTAAGTCCAACTTGAGAAGGGCCCTATAGAATTCATGATATTGTAGAAAAAGGAGTATATGAGTTGGAGACAATGGACGGAAAAATACTTCCCTCACATTGGAATGCTGTTCATTTGAAGAGATATTACTTCTAAGGAAAAATACTCGGTCAGGTATCATTATGTTAAATTTTATTTTTTTGAATTATTAACAATTTTTTGTCTAACGATTTTAGATGATAGGAAAAACGCTTACCCGTACTAAATGATGAGTCACGACCTGTAAGGAAAAATGGAATACACTAAAATTCCAGGCCTAGGGTTACAATAATTCTGATAGAAACATACACGGGTAAAGCAGTCTTCATATATTATCATACCCCCGAGTCCCGTACGTATTTCCTTTTAAGGAAAGGGGCCAGATGGAGGAAACTATCAAGTGCTCGAGGCTTCATACTTCAACACTCAAACACTTGGGGGACTACATAGAATATACAGTCACGTGTATATAAAAGGCAAAGAAGATGGAGTAAAATCAAGCCTAAAAGAAGTCAAGTGCAGAGTGGAAGCTGTGGAAGCTAAATGTGTCATGACATTCCATCATAGTATTCTTTTCCATGAGAACAATGGAATCACCTCTCAAACCCTTCTTAATTAGGGTAAAGGTTGTATATGAAAACGGGTTATAAGGAAAAACCCAGTAGCTATTGTTTGACATTCCATCATAGTATTCTTTCCCATGAGAACAATGGAATCACCTCTCAAACCCTTCCTAATTAGGGTAAAGGCTGTACATGAAAACAGGTTATAAGGAAAAACCCAGTAGCTATTGTTCTATTTTTTGTGAATCTGTTACAAGAAAAATAGTTACGAGAAAGTTATAGATGTAATTCAAATACATGTAAGGAATGATTTACAACTTGTCAAAGTTCATGAATAAAAACTTGTTCAGGTTATTCCAGATAAATATGTATGTTCCTATTTCTTATATCGTATAAAACACCATTATGAAGTTGAGACGTCCTCTTCATCAAGTGTCAATATATAAAAGGGCCCTCTTATATAAAACTCATGTTATTTAATCGTGAGATTAATGAAAGCATTTTCATAAATTAAAAATGCAATCTATTTTTTAAGTCCTACAAAAATAAGACGCATGAATAGAACATATATGAGTTTGGTAAAACGAACTTTTTAAATATTAAAAGTCAAGTATAAAACTTGATCATCGAATCAAAAGTGCCCCTTATACAAAGCTTGGGGACTTGAAGTCTTAAAAAACCCTAAGTCAGGAGTTTGATTACAAAAAGTTATCATAAGAAATTAAAAACTTTGAACATAACCTTCCAAAGGGGCACCTCCAAAAATGGTAAACCTCAAATCACAAATAAAAAAAATCTTCTAAGGTAAAAGAACTGAAAAGGGATCATTTACAGGCTCAACTGTACTTGCACCATCAACAGTTAAGAGTTGATCTTCAGTCATGGTACTGGCAAAATCCACGGGCAAAACTTCAGCTTGATTAATGGCAATAGGCACGGAAGAACTTAAGGGAAGCGCAACACTAGCAGTGATCTCATCATTCACAGGAGTCTCGGGTCGGGGACTTCAGGTACAGAAACTTCATCTATGGGAACTCCAACCAAAGCAGTCTCAACCAAAGAAGTTTCATTTGAAGGAACCTCAGTCAAAGGGTTTTCGACAGAAGGAAGACTAGTTTCAGAAGATNACTCCTCGTTCCTAAGCAAAAGAGAATCATGAGATGACTGCAATGAGGTGTGAGCATTTTCCAAAGCATGAACTTTATCTGTAGAGGCTCTTAATTCTTCTTGTACTCGAGCAAGTCCTTGAGCCACCCCTTCTGCATGTGTTTCTTTCTCAGTCAACAAAGCCTTCAAAGCTTTATTTTCATCAGCAACCGTGGATAATTGTTCTGCAAAAAGCTCTTTTTCTCTCTTAGATTGATCTGCAGTAGCCTTGACTGTTTGCCAATTTAGAGGTAAGAGTTTGGACTTGTTTCTCTAAAGAACTTTTTCTCTTCTCCAAAATGTCCATTTTAATTTGTGAACTCTAATATTGGCCTTTCCAATGGTTGGCCTCTAATTGAGAGTCACGAGCAACTTCTTCAGTATCATGAGCAGTTTTTTCCAGGCCACGAGCCAGTTTCTCTAAAAGAGGAACTCGGTTCATAAGCTCGATACCAATGAGGTTAACCTATTCATGTAAAGTATATAAGGTTAAAATTCCTAAAGGAAAAAATCTTTTAAGAAACAAAAGAGAATAAGAAATACCTTCAGAATGGCATGAACAATGTCGTTCAAGAGAGTCATATTACTATGACTCTCGAGTTTTGCTTTTTCAATGCGGCCAATCAAAGGCTCAAGCTAGGTGTCGGCTTGCCCAGATTTCCTCAGAAGACTGCTATGATCAGGGACTTCAATGGTAACACTACTCATAGTGGAACTCCTACTTGAGGAGCCCGCTTCAGTGTGATAGACTATGGGATGAGTGATTGTTGGAGAAGGAATGGAGGTAACAGATGAGGGAGGCAGAGAAACGATCTCAAGAACGGTAGAGGTAGACAAAGGAGGTTCATCCAGAACCAGACCTAAAGGACCACTACTAAAACCACTAATAAAAAGCTGGTTTATAGATTCAACAGTATCAGAGGGGGAGAAATGTCATCATCAAGAATGACCACTAGAACTACAACAGGTTCGGAAAGGGGCAGGTCAGGAGAGACATTGATCTCATCATCAGAGACAATTCGTCTCCTAGCTCGTGGTCTAGTTACCAAAGAGCCCTCACCCTCTCCTTCAGAATCATATTCAAAAACTAATTTCCTTTTCCCAGACCTCGAGGAAGCTGAAATATCCTGATTTGATCCTAGGAATATGTCTTGGCCACGTGATGCCAAGACACCTTCAAGAGTAACTCCTCGAGTGGCAAAACCTAAGAAAAGAAAGGTTAAAAAGCCAAGATAGCAAAAGATACTTAAGGTAAAAAAACTCTTACCATGAGTTTTTGGTTTCCAACCGTAGCGACTAGAAAGGGTTTTCCATGTCCTACCTTCAATTGGTGCAACCTTCAAAAGTCTTTTTACCCAACCACGGATATTAGGTACGGGTGTAACCATACCCATGGTTGCTGAAAAAGAAACACGATAGTTAAAACAAGTAAGGTTGGAAATAAACGGGCACGGGGATATTTAATACTTACGTGCAAAGTTCCACTTCTCCGGAAAGCGGATGTTTTTTTCACCGACTAGACCCACGGCGGGGGCGGCAACATACCGAGCATATCAGCCACGGTCTTTGTCATCTTCAGGATTCACCAAAACTCTTTTGCTCCTGGCTGCTAAGCTAAATATCCCGTTTCGTAAAAATCTAAGAGAGTAAAGGTGAATTAAATGGGGGAAGGTAAATTCTACGTTGGCTTTGTTAGCAAGGTGCCTTAAGTAGGCAACAACTCGCCATACTATTGGGCTAATTTTCCCCAAGCAAACATTAAAAAAGTGGCAGAAGTCTAAGATGACCGGGTCGATGGCCGGTTTGAACCCTAAAGTGAAAGAGTAGGTATAAACGAAAGAATAACCTATAATATAAGAGGTAACTCTTTGATTTGGGTTAGGAATAATAATGGGGAAATCTTCAGCCCAATGGCACTCTAAGCACTTGTGATTAGAGTAGAGTAAGGATCAGCACGATCTAGTGCAACAACTTTAGTTTTTAAGGATTCCTTATCATGTTGAAAAGAAAATTCTGTAGGAATAATTTCTTCCACCAAGGGTTCACGCAGAGGCTGAGAAGAATCTTTACTTCGAGAAGAACCTCTTTGAGAATGCGAACCCCTGGTTCCAGAGGAAGGACCAGAACCAGAAGGAGGCGTTGAAGTGCTACCACCACGAGTGGAGCTTAAATTGCGTAGCCTTCCTCCTCTTCTATGTCTAACAGGAGCGTTAGGAAAATTATCTAAAATGGGAGTTTTCTTAGGGTTAGGGTTTTATGAAGCCATGGATGTAGGAGTTGAATTAAAGTAGGGGATAATGAAGAAAATTAATAAGGCGGAAGTGTTCAATTCAATTTATGAGGAGCAAGACAAAAAGAGAAGCTATATTTATATTATTGGAAAAAATACGATGATGGAGGAACCGCAATAATGATAACTGATACTTCGTGGAAAGCGAAGCCTTAAAGAAAGCCTAAAAAAGTGCTGCGAGACAGTACGACCAATGAGGAAGCAACACGTGTCTAGAGCATTAAAAGGAAGTGATAGTCGAAGCGTGAACTTTATCAGAGTATTAATGGTGACAAAAATTCTCCTTTTATGGAACCCACTTTCCAAGTATTCAAATTGATAAATAAATGGAAAGTGGGGGGACTATCTGTATTGGGGAGATATATATGCATAAATGAATGGTGATAAAGCGTGACACGTGGAATTATCAAAAGGTTATAATTGGTCAAGGAATCACAGATTAGGTGCGGGATAAAAGAGATACGGGATCACAAAGGAGGTACGAGATAAGAGGCTCGGAAGCCCCGCCTCTATTTAAACATAAATACGCACGAGTTACGAAAAGGATAAAGAACATGGTCAAATAAGAGGATATAGATACAGCTTTTCAAGAGAAATAAATACCTGAGTCGTTAAGGAATATTTGTATTCAATGTAATGATTATGTAACGCAGCATTTAATGTCATTAAATATTGATAATAGCCTCATTATGGCTTAGATGTAACGTACATTTACAGGGATTCTCCAAGAGACCTATAAAAGGAGAAATATGTAGTCGATGGAAAGGAGAGGCTATATTGGAATATATTTTGATTTGCAAGTTTTCATATCTGAGCACTTATAAATTCTTTTCTTTACTTATTTTTCGATTATCGGTAACCCGATTCTTCTATTTTTCTAGATTTGACTAAAAATCTATTTTTTGGTTAAACACCAGCTACGCCTGAATCTGCACACAGGGTGCAGGGAATAAAGTGAGTACTCCAACTTAGTGAGTAACAAATGTAAATAATGACTGAAAGTAAGAAAACACATAAAACACAAGGCATTCTATAATGAAGCAGTAAAACCATTTAAAAGCAGTAAACCAGTGAAAAGTCAAGTAAAAATTCTTTTTCAACAATAAATAGGTAATTGACAGACAATTAAGGTAAGGTAAACAAATAAAAGATTGCCCCTCGGGCACAGTATCAAAAAATCTGCCTCTCGGGAAATATCTCAGAACAATATCAGCCTCTCGGGCTCAATCTCACATCACAATGGGTACCCGCGCTCACTGGGGGTGTGTAGATGTAACCATCCAACCAGTCATTTAAAGCTTTTGAATTTTTGTTCATCAGTTCCCGGGCATGACTTTCCCCGTGTCATGTATTATGACTCATGTAAATCGTTGGTTTTGGTTTTCAGGGTAACCGGAATGAATTTGGAAGAACAGTTCTCAATTTGAAGCTTGAAATTTGAAAGGTTTGACAAAGTTTTGACTTGTTTGTATATGATCTCGGATCAGAATTTTTATAATTTGATTAGCTCAGTTAGGTAATTTGGGACTTAGGAGCATGATCAGAATGCATTTTGGAAGTCCGTGGAAGGTTTAGGCTTGAATTGGCGAAATTGAGATTTTGGCGATATTCGGTGGGTAGGCGAGATTTTGATATAGAGATCGAAAATGGAATTCCGGAAGTTGCAGTAGTTCCATTGTGGCATTTGGGATGTGTGTGCAAAATTTCAGGTTATTCGAACATGGTTTCGTTGGGTTTTTTTATCAAAAGCATATTTCGGAATATTTTTAGACACTTAGACTTGAATCCGAGATGTTTTGGTGATTTGATGTTGTTTGAGGTATTTTGATGATTGGCACAAGTTTGAATAAGGTTTTAAGATGTGTTGGAACTTTTGGTCGAGATCCCGGGGGCCTCGGGGTAATTTCGGATGGTTAACGAAGAAGTTGGAAGGTTATTGCAGGTGTTGAATTTTACTGCTTCTGGTGTTTTCGCACCTGCGGTTAGGGGACCGCAGGTGCGTTGAGGGAGGTCGCAGAAGTGGAAAGGCTGAGGGAGTCTGGGGCCGCAGATGCGGTGTGTTAGACTGCATCTGCGGCATCGCAGATGCGGAGGGATGATCGCAAGAGCAGTTTTGGCTGGTTAAGTAATTTCCACAAAAGCGGTGGTATGACCGCAAATGCGGTACTGCAGAAGCGGTTAGAGAGTCGCAGATGCAAAATGGCATGGGCAAACCATATATGTTATTTCATTTTGCGATTTTGGGTTATTTCACCATTTGTAACTTCGTCTTGGAAGCTCTTAGACGATTTGGAAGGGAGGATTCAAGGGGAATCACTTTGAGGTACAATTCTTGGACTTAAAACTCAATTATTATGTGAATTCCACCTAGTAAATCATGAAAATTAAGCCAAAAGGTGAAGAACTGGGGCTTGGAAATTTAGACTTTTGATTGGGAATTTGAAGGGGCAATTGAGGTTCGATTTTGATTTTCTTAGTATGTATAGACTAGTGTGAGGATGAGGTTTCTATTTATGTAACTTTTGTCGGATTCCAAGACATGGGCCCGGGGGTCGGGTTTGAACAATTTCGGGATTTTTGATGTTACATTGGATATTTCCGAGTGGGCTTCGCTCCCTAAGCATGTTTTAATGATTATGTACTGATTGTGGCTAGATTTGAAGCATTTGGAGGTCAATTCGTGCGGGCAAGGCATCACGGGCTAGAGTTTGAACTGGATCGAGGTGAGTAAAGATTGTAAATGATGTTCTGAGGGTTTGAAACCCCAGATTGCACATCGCTGTGTTATATTGATGTGAGGCACACACTTGATGATGAGCGTGGGGTTGTGCACTATTGGGGAATATGACTTGGTCCATCCCGATTGATAATTTTACCGCGTATTTGACTGAAATCTATTAGTTATCATCATTATTTGGGTTGAATGCCATATTCGGGCTTTGTGCCAACTATTTGAACCCTTCGGGGAATTTTGTTGATATTTACTCACTGTTTTCACTTTATACTTGAACTCAGTCATATTATTTTCCATTATTTTCAAAACTCAGTCAGGTTCACTCAGTTTTAATAATCAATTGATTTTAAATGATGTTTTGGGCTGAGAAACACTGTTTTACTGTTGCCCGAGAGGCTTACGTGATTTTTGACTGAGTAAGGTCGAGGGCCTGTATTGTGAGGATATCTTTTCGATCGGGTTGCACGTCGCCACGGTGATACACTGATACTGATGTGGGGAAGAGGTCCTGAGATATGTACACCATGAGGTGGCTTGATTGATATGAGGCTGAGGGCCTATATTTGATGCACGATATGGCTTCTTATTGCCCTTGGGCTGTAAGGGGCCCCTCCAGGAGTCTGCACACCCCCTGTGAGCGCGTGTACCCATTTTGTTTTGAGAGATAGCACGAGGGGCTGGTATGGTTCTATGTGATTGCCCAAGGGGCTGGTACTGTTATGAGATATTGCCTGAGGGGAGAATTTGTTGACATTGTGCCTGAGTGGTGAACCTTATGTGCTTATCTTTCTTATTTTCTTGTCATTTACCTGATTAATTATGTATTTGTGGCCGAGGGGTGGATTTATGTGTTTATCTGCACTAGTTGTTCTGCATTCAGTTGCGTAGCTGTTGAAAAAGTCATTTTCAAAGAAGTTTAAACTGAGCTAAGATGTTTAAGGGATTTTTTAGCTTCATTGATTTCTTACTGGTTTTTGAACTACTTCTATACAGCATGTTGATGCACTTTTCGTGATTTCTTACTATTCAGACTTTAGTTATGATTATTACTAACTGAGTTGGAGTACTCACTTTACTCCCTGCACCTTGTGTGTAGATTCAGGTATTTTCTAGACCCGATAGCGGGCATTGATTGTTCGGAGGCAGAGTCGTCAGAGTTGAGCAAGGTAGCTGTCGGTGTTCGTAGCACTGCTTTCTCTCTCTTCATTCTATTAGACTGTACTTAGTACTATTTATACTTTGTCAGTTGTATTTAGACTTAGTAGATGCTCATGACTGGTGACACCCCGATATCGGGCTGAGTTGGGTTGTATTCCGCGAATTGTTTTGTATTGTCATTTATACTTTTGAGTTTATATCATGTTTTAGATGTAATGCTTATTATTTAATTGCATAAAGACTGGATTGGAAATGTGTCAGCTGGCCTTGTCTTCACGAGAGGTGCCATCATGACCGGGTCTGGGTTTAGGGTTGTGACAAGTTGGTATCAGAGCCTAGGTTACGTAGGTCTCACGAGTCATGAGCAGGTTTAGTAGAATCTCGTGGATTGGTATGGAGACATCTATATTTATCCTCGAGAGGCTACAGAACCTTTAGGAAAAACTTCACATTCTTGAACTCTTATCGTGCGTCCTTGATTTAGCTTGAAATATAACTCTTTGAATTCCTTTGACGCATCCGTATGCGCGAACGTGCGCTCAGTACCAGATGTGCATCGATGGCTTGTGATACCCTAATTGAGGGGCAAGATGTGATCTCTATGTGTTGATGTTAGGCCAGTCTGGAGGACTCAAGGCCGGATTTTTACATATAGTTTGAACACCGAGGTGTTGATTGTGTGAGCATGTGTTTCTGGATAGTCACGGGATGAGTAAGTTATGACTGCGAGATGTATTCGTATGACTTGGAAGCGACAATAAGGGATTGCCTGGAGGATGGAAGAACTATTAGGTGCTTAATTTCCATCTTGATTTGAGGTATAGCCCTGAGTTAGGGGTGAGTGAAGAATCTTTTCCTATTTCCTAGTTGGGAGTGAAGTAAATTTCATATTGTGGTATGGGTTCAGACTCTAGAAGACTTAGTGACTGCGTAAAGCTTATGACGGTGGAAGGTATGCATAAAGGTTAGTTCGAGGCATAGCAGGTGGGTTATCTCCTGCGGAGTGGTCAGAAGGTTGTGCGGTCTTTATGTTGTCTGTTAGATGATCTCATTTACAAGTGAAATATATGTGTGAATTTAATTTGGGCCGCTTAAGAGAGTGGGTTTAATTGTTAGGAGATTAAATGCGAGTTTTGTAGAAGATTTAAAGTACCAAATGGTCTGTATTTCACGATCTTATGAAGAACTGAGTTTAACCTCACTAAAGAAGTGTGACAGTAATAGAGTACATTCATTATGAATTATGGTGTGTGTTTTTATCTATGGCTTCGAGCCAAGTGGGGGAGTTGCTATTGATTAGCTGATTGCACGGTTATGTGCTATGTTGGTTCCAATTTGAGGCATGTTGGTGAATCAGTTATAGTTTGCGGAGATTGAGCCCGAGGATGGCTCGAGTAAAGGTAATTTTTTTTTACTAAGGTAAGGTTATATCATGCTTCATAAGTGTTTGAAAATCACAGAATGTCTTGAGTTGTTGTTGAGAAAGAATGCTTAGTGCATAGGAAAGGAAAGTGGATTGGTTGCATCAAGGTAAGGTTATATGATGCAGTGTCAGAAGTGCTAATGAGGCGCTGGTTGTTCAGTTCTTTTGATCGGGCTAACTGCGGTTTGAGTAGAGTAGATGACTCTAGAGAATGGTTCCATTGTGTTCAAAATTTTACATGCAATAGTTGGGGGCTTCCAAGTTGTACTTGTGGCTAGAAAATGAGTTTTCATTGGAAGATGACAAGACTTGTGGTATTTTCTATATTAATTATAGGATTCTATATATCAAAATCGGGAAGATGAAAGTAGTGGCTTTGGATTCGTAGTAAGTCCTTTCAGGGTAGGTATCTTGAATGTGGTGCTTTTGGGAACATTTTAAAGAGTATTCAGCGGGTTGTGAGTCTTAGGCCGTGTGGTATTATGCTTGGGTCTCGTGTGGTGAGTCTGGGTTGAGGAATTGCGATGTTATAGCAAGAAGTACTATCAGGTTAAAGGTAAATCAGAAAGGAGCTCGGATATATGGGATAGCTTGGTAGTAGGACAGATCGGTTTGGAAAGGATATGATTAGTTCTTTGGGTGTTTACGAGGTAATGAGTTTCTTCAGGTATTACATTGTAATGCTCTTGGGTTTTAGTGCCCTACGTAGATTGGTTGAGCTAGGAGGATTCAGTCCTGACAGGCTTGTTTGTGCAAGGGGGAGTCGCAGAGTTCTTGATGATTTTTACTACGGTTAGAGATGCATATTTTTTGCAAGTGTAAGAAGTAAGGAATGTGTAGAGATTTTCTTCTGAATGGGATCAATGGAAAGTTCTTGGTTGGTTGAGTACATAGTTGCTTATGGCTCGGAAGGGATATGAAATTCTCATGCTATTTTAGGATGGTTTGGTATATGCTGTATGTGTAGAGGATTGAGATCAGCGTGTGTAAGGTTACGGTTTAGTTCTGGACGGAAGGTCATAAAATTCTTAGGCAGCACGGGTAGTTTCAGATGATTAGGGAAATGATCTTCAGATGATTAATGAAATGGTATTGCTAGTTGGAGGTAATTTGGCGAGGGTATATGTTTCAGAAAAAGGAAATGTGATTAAGTTGTAGTACATCAGTAGTATTGTGACACTTTCTTATTAGATCGACTGCTAATATCTGAGTTTGCTTGGAGGCACAGAAGAATGTTAGAGTATATCTCGTGGAATGACTGGATATCAGAGATATGGTATGTACTCGAACGGCAGAACTGGGATCAGGTATGGTGATTCGTGTGCTATATGGAATTGGAGACTGGAAGTTCTCATATTCAGGTTATATTGTGATTGCGGGTCGTGTGTATCGGCAATGTTCAGTGACTATCGGGGTTTGGAGACCCGAGGGGATCTTTTGCTGCTTGGTACGTTATATTTTGGAGGTGATATTAGGTATGGACTGGTTGTCTCAGTGTTGTGTCATTCCATTCTATTGCGCTAAGGCGGTGATATTGGTTATGCCAGGAATGCCACAGATCGAGTATTGAGGCTCGACGGATTATGTTCTTATTAGGGTGGTTTTATATTCCGAAGGCCCAGCGGGTGGCTGGGAAGGATTGTTGTTCTTATTTTGGGCTCTCGTGATGGATGTCAGTGCAGAGGCTCCTCATATTGATTCAGTTCCGGTGGTGAGGGACTTTTTGGATATGTTTCTTGTGGTCGGGCATGTCTCCAGGCAAGGTTGTTGATTTTGATATTGATTTGATGTCGGGCACCGTATCATATGGCACCGACAGAGTTAAAGGAGTTGAAGGAACAACTTTATAGTTTTCTTGATAAGGGGTCCGTTGGCAGGCCAATGTGGATGCGTGTTCTAACTTGAGTCGACTTGGTTGACTCCGAGTTATATTGTTGAGGGATCTGTGACTCGTTGCTATTGAGACTATTAGAGTTCTGAGGAGACATATGAGTTACCTTTCCGTGTTGTGGGGTATTTGGGATTTGTTGGTTATAGGCACCTGTAGTGCGATGTTATTGGGGTGTCTCAGTAGGGCTCAAGCGGGAGTAGTATTAGATATTGCTCGGCGGATGGCGCATCGGTTATGTAATGATGGGGTGTGTGGTGTTATGTATTTGCTTCACCGCGGTTATGATGATTTGCTTTGGTTCTAGATATTGATTGAACGTGGTCGTCAATTTCGAGCAGAGTGACTTGAGGTGTTTCATATGAACCAGTGTTTGGATAGGGTCGCGTGTTGCAGCGCAGTTATGTGGAAGTATGACCTTGCGAGTTAGATTCATGTGTTCTGTTTCTATGATGGGAGACAGGTTCTCAACATTGTAATATGGTGGTACTGGTGAGCTTGCGATACAGCTCTTTCATTTGAACCACTTTCACGATTTGAGTATGTTCGTGTTGTTGCTTATTGGTGCATAGGTTGCACGAGTTGCGGCTTTAGATCGTATTGATGTGTCATATCACCAGAGTAGTTATGTTGGATTATATGAGATCGTTTGGATATAGAATGAATACAAATGGATTCGGTTTCAGTATGTTGGAAGGATAATATCAATGTTTGGCTTAGAAATTCGCTATAGTCCTTGCCGACAAAGAGGGAGCTCTATGATTGGTTGATATAAGAAATGGTTATGGCTTACTGTGTGTTTTATTTATCATTGGCAGTATGAAAGTATTGGGATGAGACTTTAGTTGATAAGAGGTTTTCTATCAGTATTCGGTTGTTCTGTGCAACTGCTATGATTAGAAATTATAGCTACGAGTGTTTGAGTTAAGTGGTATATCATGTGATTGCACCTGAGGTTGAAGATATGGTTTGTTACAGCTTGTTCGGACTTATTCACAGTATAAATGTGAGATTCTAATCGTATTGATGATTTCAGAAGTAGAAATGTGGCTTTATGTATTATGGACTAGATTGGATAGTGAAATTTCAGTTTCTATGTGTTATCGGACATATATCAGATAGGGTGACGTGGGATCACCCCCGGGTATGTGCATGGTCAGGTTATTCAGTGATTGAGTGACTTTTGGAATAACTATAGGCACATTCGAGGACGAACGTATGTTTAAGTGGGGGAGGATGTAATGACCCGACCGGTCATTTAAAGCTTTTGCATTTTTTGTTCGTCAGTTCCCGGGCATGACTTGCATCGTGTGATGTATTATGACTCATGTAAATCATTGGTTTAGGTTTTCAGGGTAATCGAAATGAATTTGGAAGAACAATTCTCCGTTTGAAGTTTGAAATTTGAAAGGTTTGACATAGTTTTGACTTATTTGTATACGATCTAGGATCAAAATTTTTATGATTTGGTTAGCTCCGTTAGGTGATTTGGGACTTGGGAGCATGATCGGAATGCATTTTGGAAGTCTGTGGAAGGTTTAGGCTTGAATTGGCGAAATTGAGATTTTGGGATATCCGGTGGGTAGGCGAGATTTTGATATAGAGGCGGAATGGAATTCCGGAAGTTGCGGTAGTTCCGTCGTGGAATTTGGATGTGTGTGCAAAATTTCAAGTTATTCGGACGTGGTTTGGTTGGGTTTTTTGTCAAAAGCATATTTCGGAAGATTTTTAGACACTTAGGCTTGAATCCAAGGTGTTTTGGGTGATTTGATGTTGTTCTAGGTGTTTTGATGATTGGAACAAGTTTGAATAAGGTTTTAGGATGTGTTGGTGCTTTTGGTCGAGGTCTCGGGGGCCTCGGGGAGATTTTGGATGGTTAACGAAGAAGTTGGAAGGTTATTGCAGCTGTTAAAGTTGCTGTTTCTCGTGTTTTCGCACCTGCAGTTGGGGGACCACAGGTGCGGCATCGCAGGTGCGTTAAGGGAGGTCGCAGAAGCAGAAAGGTTGAGGGAGTCAGGGACCGCAGAAGCGGTGTGTTAGACAGCAAATGCGACATCGCAGATGCGGAGGGATGATCGCAGGAGCGATTTTGGCTGGTTAAGTAATTTCCGCAAAAGTAGAGGTATGACCGCAAATGCAGTACCGCTTAAGTGGTTGGAGCGTCGCAGATGCGAAAAGGATTGGGCAGACCATATAAGCTATTTCATTTCGCGATTTTGGGTTAACCATTTTTTACTTCGGCTTGGGAGCTCTTAGAAGATTTGGAAGGGAGGATCTAAGGGGAATCACTTTGAGGTAAGATTCTTGGACTTAAAACGTCGATTATTATGTGAATTCTACCTAGTAAATCATGAAAATTAAGCCAAAAGGTGAAGAATTAGGGCTTGGAAATTTAGACTTTTGATTGGAAATTTGAAGGGGCAATTGATGTCCTATTTTGATGTTCTTGGTATGTATAGACTCGTTTGAGGACGAGGTTTCTATTTATGTAACTTTTGTCAGATTCTGAGACGTGGGCTCGGGGGCCGGGTTTTGAGCAATTTCAGGATTTTTGATGTTAAATTGGATATTTTCGAGTGGGCTTCGCTCCCTTAGCATGTTTTAATGATTATGCATGGATTGTGGCTAGATTTGAAGCATCCGGAGGTCGATTCATGCGGGCAAGGCATCGCGGGCTAGAGTTTGGACCGGATCGAGGTGATTAATGATTGTAAATGATGTTCTGAGGGTTTGAAACCCCGAATTGCACATCGTAGTGCTATATTGAGGTGAGACACATGCTTGATGACAAGCGTGGGATCATGCACTATTGGGGACTGTGACCTGGTTCGTCCCGATTTGATGATTTTATCGCATATTTGACTGAAATCTATTTGTTACCATCATTATTTGGGCTGAATTTCATATTTGGGCTTCATGCCAACTATTTGAACCCTTCGGGGATTTTTGTTGATATTTCCTCATTGTTTCGACTTTATACTTGAACTCAGTCATGTTATTTTCCAATGTTTTCAAAACTCAATCAGGTTAACTCAGTTTTAATACTCAAATGATTTTAAATGATGTTTTGTGCTGAGAAACACTGTTTTACCGTTGCCCGAGAGGCTTATGTGATTTTTGACTGAGTAAGGCCGAGGGACTGTGTTGTGAGGATATCTTTTGGGTCGGGCTGCATTCCATAGGGGTGATACACTGATAATGATGTGGGGTTGAGGGCCTAAGATATGTACGCCACGAGGTGGCTTGATTGATTTGAGGCTGAGGGCCTAGATTTGATGCCACGAGATGGCTTGTTATTGCGCTGGGGACGTAAGGGGCCCCTCTAGGAGTCTGCACACCCCCAGTAAGAGCGGGTACCCATTGTGATGTGAGAGATAGCCCAAGGGCTGGTATGGTTCTACATGATTTCCCGAGGGGCTGGTACTGTTCTGAGATATTGCCCGATGGGCGGATTTGTTGACATTGTGCCCTAGGGGCGAACCTTATGTGCTTATCTTTCTTATTTGCTTGTCATTTACCTGTTTAATTGTGTATCTGCGCCCGAGGGGTGGATTTATGTGTTTATATGCACTAGTTGTTCTGCATTCATTTGCGTAACTGTTGAAAAAGTCATTTTCAAAGAAGTTTAAACTGAGCTAACGTGTTTAAGGGATTTTTCAGCTTCATTGCTTTCTTACTAGTTTTTGAACTGCTTCTATACAGCATGTTGATGCACTTTTTGTGATTTCTTACCATTCAGACTTTAGTTATGATTATTACTTACTGAGATAGAGTACTCACTTTACTGCCTGCACCTTGTGTGCAGAGTTAGGTATTTTCTTGACCCGGTAGCGGGTACTGATTTTTCGAAGGCAGAGCCGTCAGAGTTTATCAAGGTAGTTGCCGGTGTTCGCAACACTGCTTTCTCTCTC
Organism: Nicotiana glauca; assembly: GCA_026770625.1. Lineage (NCBI taxonomy): Eukaryota > Viridiplantae > Streptophyta > Magnoliopsida > Solanales > Solanaceae > Nicotiana > Nicotiana glauca. The sequence goes on along the minus strand of MU667060.1, from coordinate 111,591 downwards.
TTCATTTTATTAGACTGTACTGAGTACATTTTAGACTTTGTCAGTTGTACTTAGACTTAGTAGATGCTTATGACTAGTGACACCCTGGTATCGGGCTGAGTTGGGTTGTATTCCGCGTATTGTTTTGTATTGTCATTGATAATTCTACGTTTATATCATGTTTTAGACGTAATTATTATTGTTTAATTGCATAAAGACTAGATTAGAAATGTGTCGGCTGGCCTTGTCTTCACAAGAGGCGCAATCACGACCGGGTTTGGGTTTAGGGTCCTGACAAGTTAGTATCAGAGCCTAGGTTGCATAGGTCTCATGAGTCATGAGCAGGTTTTGTAGAGTCTCGCGGATCGGTACAGTGATGTCTGTATTTATCCTCGAGAGGCTGCAGAACCTTTAGGAAAAACTTCACATTCTGGAACTCTTATTGTGCGTCCTTGATTTAGCTTGAAATATAACTCTTTGAATTCCTTTCACGCAGTCGTATGCACGAACGAGCGCTTAGTACCAGATGTGCATTGATGGCTTGGGATTCCCTGATTGAGGGGCGAGATGTGATCTCTATGTGCTGATGTTAGGCCAGTCTGGAGGACTCGAGGCTGGATTTTTGCCTATAGTTTGAGCACCGAGGTGCTGATTGTGTGAGCACGTGTTTCTGGATAGTTAAGGGATGAGTATGTTATGACTGTGAGATGTATATGATTTGGAAGCGACAAGAAGGGTCTGTTGGAGGATGGAAGAACTATTAGGTGCCTGATTTCCATCTTGATTTGAGGTATAGCCCCGAGTTATGGGTGCGTGAAAAATATTTTCCTGTTTTCTAGTTGGGAGTGAAGTAAATTTCATGTTGCGGTATGAGTTCAGACTCAGGAAGACTAAGTGACTGCGTAAACCTTATGACTGTGGAAGGTATGCGGAAAGGTTAGTTCAAGGCGAAGTAGGTGGGTTATCTCCTGGGAATGGTCGGAAGGTTGTGCGATCCTTATGTTGTCTATTAGAAGATCTCATTTACAAGTGAAATATATGTGTGAATTTAATTTGGGCCACTTAAGTGAGTGGGTTTAATTGTTACAAGAGTAAATGCGAGTTATGCGGAAGATTTAAAGTACGAAATGGTCTTTGTTTCACGAGCTTATGAAGGACTGAGTTTAACCTCACAATGGGTACTTGCGCTCACTAGGGGTGTAAAGACTCCTGGAGGTGCCCCTTACAGCCCAAGCGCAATAACAAGTCATCTCGTGGCATCAAAACTAGGCCCACGGCCTCATATCAATCAAGCCACCTTGTGGCGTACATATCTCAGGCCCTCGGCCTCAAATCAGTATCAGTGTTTCCTCACAACATAGGCCCTCGACCTTACTCAGTCAAAAATCCTCACAAGCCCCTCAGGCAATAGTAAAACCGTGTTTCTCAGCCCAAACATCATTTAAAATATCATTTAAGTCTAAACGCTGAGTAAACATGGTTGAGTATGAAAAATAGTGGAAAATAACATGACTGAGTTCAAATATAAAGTCAAAACAGTGAGGAAATATCAATAAAGATCCTTGAAAGGTTCAAATAGTTGGCACGAAGCACAAATATGGCATTCAACCCAAATAATAATGATATCAAATAGTTTTCAATCAAATACGTGGTAAAATCATCAAACGAGATAGACCAAGTCATAATCCCCAATAGTGCACGACTCCATTCTCATCATCACGCGTGTGCCTCACCTCAATATAGCACTACGATGTGCAATCCGGGATTTCAAACCCTCAGAACATCATTTACAATCATTACTCATATCGAACCGGCTAAATCTCTAGCTGAAGATTCCTTTTCCCCTCGAATCAGCCTCCACGCATGTTGAATCTATCCAAAATCATAACGAGGACGTCAAAATATTCTAAGGGAACAAAGCCCAAGAAAAAACAATCAATAAAGGGCACAAATCCTGAAATAACCAAAACCCGACCCCCGAGCCCACGTCTCGAAATTCAAAAATCTTTACACCAATAGATTCATTATCTTCCCACGAATTTATACATATTAAAGTTCTCAAATCTGACCCTAAATGGTCCTTTAAATCCCCAATCAAATGTCCGAATTTCCAAGCCATAGTTCTTCAATTTTTAGCTTAATTTCCATGATTTTGTAGGTGGAATTCACATAATAATCAAGTTTTAAGTCCAAGAATCTTACCTCAAAGTGATTCCCCTTGAATCCCTCTTCAATCGCCTTCAAAAAGCTCCAAAAACGACCAACAATGGAAGAAATAAACCCCACATTCGCGGACAAAACGACCCTTAAAACATTCTGCCCATGCCTTAATTTCCTTCTTTGCGAACGCGGTCAAACCCTCGTGTTCGCGAAGAAAAAATTTACTTTGACCAACTTTCCTCTTACGCGAACGCGACATGACCATCGCGAACGTGATGGTTCCTCAGACTTACTCTTTATGAATGCACTCCTTCTCCCGCGAACGCGATGAACAAATTGTCCTCAAACCCAACTGACCCAATTCCTCTACGCGATTGCAAAGCCCTTCTCGTGAACGCGAAGGCCAAAATTCCACTGACTTCCTCTGACTCTTCGCGAACACGGGGGTCCACTCGCGAACACGAAGAGTAAAAACCTACAACAACTGAACCTGCAACTTCTGCAATTTTCCAAGGCATGAAATGGTCCGATTGACCATTCAAAACTCACCCGAGGCCCCCAGGACCTCAACCAAAGGCACCAACATAACCTAAAACCTTATTCAAACTTGTTCCAATCCTCAAAACACCTCAAACAATATCAAATCAACCAAAACACATCGGATTCAAGCCTATGTTTCTAAAACCTTCCAAATTACGCTTTTGACCAAAAACCCAACCAAACCACATCCGAATGACCTGAAAATTTGCACACAAATACCAAATGACATAACAAAGCTACTGCAACTCTCGAAATTTCATTCTGACCCCTAGATCAAAATAAATTGCCAAAATATCAACTTTGCCAATTCAAGCCTAAAACTACTCCAAACCTCCAAAACTCATTCCAATCACACTCTTAAGTCGTCAATCACCTCCCGAAGCTAACCGAACCATCGGACTTCACATTTGATCCCTCTAACACATAAGCCAACATCCGGTTGACTTTTCAAACTTAAACTTCCTTAAAAGAGACTAAGTGTCTCAAACCTTACCAAAATCATTCCGTATTCGATCCGACCAACCCGATACCACAAAACACGAATAACAAAGCATAAAGAAGCTGAAATGGGGGAAACAGAGTGGTAATTCATGAGACGACTAGTCGGGTCGTCATATCCTCCCCAACTTAAATAAACGTTCGTCCTCGAATAAGTCAAGAAACGTACCTAAAGCCTCAAATAGGTGAGGATATCTGGTCCGCATCTCCCGCTCGGTCTCCCAGCTAGCCTCTTCCACAGGCCGACCTCTCCACTACACTTTCACTGAAGCTATATCCTTGGACCTCAAGTTCCAAACCTGACGACCCAAAATAGCTATTGGCTCTACATCATAGGTCAAATCATCATCCAGCTGAACCGTGCTGAAATCCAAAACATGAGACGGATCACCAATATACTTCCGGAGCATAGAAACATGAAATACCGGATGCACACTCGACAAGCTGGGTGGCAAAGCAAGCTCATAAGCCACCTCTCCAATCCTCCGAAGTACCTCAAAAGGTCCAATGAACCGTGGACTCAACTTCCCTGTCTTCCAAACCTCATAAAACCCTTCATGGGCAAAACCTTCAACAGAACCTTCTCACCAACCATGTACGACATATCTCGCACCTTCCTGTCAGCATAACTCTTTTTCCTCGACTACGCTGTACGGAGCCTTTCCCACCTTCTCCAACGTATCCTATATCAAATCTGTCCCCAATAGCCTAGCCTCACCGGGCTCGAACCATCCAACTAGGGATCTACACCGTCTCACATACAATACCTCATATGGAGCCATCTGAATACTTGACTTGTTATAAGCAAACTCTACGAGTGGTAAGAACTGATCACATGACCCTCCGAAATCAATGACGCAAGCGTGTAGCATATCCTCCAATATCTGAATAGTGCGCTCGGACTGCCCGTCCATCTAAGGGTGAAAATTTGTGCTCAACTCCACCTGAGTACCTAACTCTCGCTAAACAGACTTCCAAAACTAGAAAGTAAACTGAGTGTCCCGATCTGAAATGATAGAAACTAGGACACCATGCAACCGAACAATCTCCCGGATATATATCTCTGCTAACCGCTCTGAAGAATAATTAGTACAGATAGGAATGAAGTGGCCGGACTTGGTTAGCTGATCCACAATCACCCAAAGAGCACCGAACTTCTTCAAAGTCCGTGGAAGTCCAACAACAAAGTCCATAGTGATCCTCTCCCACTTCCACTCTAGAATATCCATCCACTGGATCAAGCCATCTGGTCTCTGATACTCGTATTTTACCTGCCGACAGTTGAGACACCGAACTACAAACCACACAATGTCTTTCTTCATTCTCCTCCACCAATAGTGCTGCCTCAAATCCTGATACTTCTTCACGGCACCCAGATGAATGGAATACCAGCTATGGGCCTCCTCTAGAATCAACTCCCGAAGCTCATCCATATTGGGCACTCAAATTCGGCCATGTATCCTCAACACTCCATCATTACCAATGGTCACATCCCTGGCATCATCATGCCGAAATCTATCCCTAAGGACAAGAAAATGTGGATCATCATACTGGCACTCTCTGACGCGATCGTATAAAGAAGACCGAGAAACTACACAAACCAACCTGACTAGGCTCCGAAATATCCAACCTCACGAACCGATTGGCCAAGGCCTAAATGTCAACTGCAAGAGGTCTCTCCCCAACTAGAATATATGCCAAACTCCCCATACTCACTGCCTTTCGGCTCAAAGCATCGGCCACCACATTTGCCTTTCTCGGATAATACAATATAGTGATATCATAATCCTTAAGAAAATCCAATAATCTCCGTTGCCTTAAATTAAGATCCTTTTGCTTGAATGCTGAAGAATACGATGCTCAGTGAACACCTCACAAGATATGCCATACAAGTAATGCCTCCAAATCTTTAACGCGTGAACTATGGCAGCCAACTCCAAATCATGAATGAGGTAGTTCTTCTCATTGGGCTTCAACTGACAGGAAGCATAAACAATAACTCTACCCTCCTGCATCAACACACAACCAATACCTACTCTCGAAGCATCACAGTACACAGTATATGAACCTGAAGCTGATGGCAAAACCAACACTAGAGTTGTGGTCAAGGCTGTCTTTAGCTTCTGAAAGCTCTCCTCACACTCGTCCGACCATACAAATGAAGCACCCTTCTGAGTCAACTTTGTCAAGGGCGATGCATAAGAATACCTAAATGAACTTGCGATAATAGCCTGCCAAACTAAGAAAGTTGCGAATCTCTGTAGCTGATGACGGGCTGGGCCAACTCTGAACCATCTCTATCTTCTTTGGGTCAACTTTAATACCCTCACTGGACACCACGTGTCCCAAGAACGCCACTGAACCGAGCCAAAACTCACACTTGTAGAACTTTGCATAAAGTTTCTCTTCCCTCAATCTCTGCAACACAACCCTCAAATGCTCTGTGTGCTCCTCCTAACTATGCAAATACACCAAAATATCATCAATGAAGACTATGACGAATGAGTCAAGATAAGGCCGGAACACGTTGTTCATCAAATGCATGAACGATGTTGGGGCATTGGTCAGCCCAAAAGACATAACCAGGAAATCATAATGACCGTGTTTGGTCCTGAAGGTCATCTTAAGAATATCCGAATTCCTGATCTTCAACTGGTGATAACCTGATCGAAGATCAATCTTGGAGAACACCCTCGCTACCTGAAGCTGGTCGAATAAATCATCAATGCGAGGCAAAGGATACTTGTTCTTAATTGTTATCTTGTTTAATTGCCTATAATCAATGCACATTCTCATAGTGCCATCCTTCTTCTTCATAAACAAAATTGGCGTACCCCAAGGTGACACACTAGGCTAAATGAACCCCTTATCAAGGAGTTCCTGAAGCTGCTCTTTTAATTCCTTCAACTCTGCTGGTGCCATATGACACGGCGGAATAGAAATGGGTTGAGTGCTCGACACCAGGTCAATACCAAAATCAATATCCCTATCCGGTGGCATGCCCGGTAGGTCTGCAAGAAATACATTAGTGAAATACCTCACAACTGGAATAAAATCAATACTGGGAGACTCAGCTTCGACATCCATCACAAAGGCAAGATACGAAAGACAACCTTTCCCAACCATACATTGGGTCTTCAAGAAAGAGATCACTCTACTAGGAACATAATCAGTCACACCTCGCCACTCGATCCGTGACACACCCAGTATAGCCAATGTGACTATCTTAGTATGACAGTCCAAAATAGCACGACACGGAGATAGCAAATCCATACCCAGAATGACATCGAAATCCACCATACTCAATAAAAAAGGGTCAACTCAGGTCTCCAGACCCCTAATAGTCACCACATATGATCGGTACACACGGTCCACAACTACAGTATCACCCACCGGGGTAGATATATTAACAAGTAAAGCAAGAAACTCATGGGGTGTACCCAAATAACGACCAATCTGTGATGACACATAAGAAAAGGTGGATCTGAGATCAAATAATATAGAGGCATCTCTGTGGTAGACTGAAACAATACCTATAATAACACCATCTGAAGCAATAGCATCAGGTTTGCCTGGGAGAGAATAGAAACGGGCCTGACCACCCTCTGATCGACCTCCCCCACTGGGGCGACCCCTGGCTGATTGACCTCCACCCCTAGCTGGCTGGACGGGTGGTGGTGAAGCAACTAGCACTGAAGCCGATGACTGACCCCTCTGCTGGGATGAACTAGAAAAACGATAAGGACACTGCCTCCACATGTGACCCATCTCACCACACTCATAATAACTCCCAGGTGTTGGAGAAGAGGACTGAAGGGAATCCCTCGCACCGAAGTGAGTAGCAGATGCACTCGACATAGAAGAGCCCTGAATTAAGGGAGCACGAGATGAACTCGAAGCTGGAAGGGCACAAGTGATGATTGTCCCTGATGTGAACTTTGAGAACCATGACCCGATGATTCCCCATGATAACCTGGGCGTGCTAGCTAAGCAGGCCTAAATGGACGGCTTCTGCCGTGCTAAAACTGGCCCCTCGAAGGAGCACCACTGTAACTACCAGATCCTCAAGGCCTCTTGGCCTCCCTCTCCTCTTGCTCCTGGTGACGAACAAACTCAATCTCTCGGGCAATATCCACAACCTTCTCAAATGTAGCCAGTCACCCTATCCCTGGTCATAAAATACGAAGCTGATAAGTAAGACCATCAACCTGCTGATCCTCTCTCTATCTGTCGAGACCAACCAGATGGCATGACGAGCCAACTCAGAGAACCTCAACTCATACTGTGACACAGTCATCTCCCCTAATGCAACCACTCAAATTGCCCACGCAGTTCCTCTCTGCGAGACTACGGCACATATTATCCAGAAAGAGAACGGAGAACTGCTGCCAGGTAAGGGGTGTTGTACTAACAGGACTACGCCTCTCAAAATCCTACCACCAAGTGAAAGCAGGTCCTAAAAACTGATAGGTAGTTAAAGAAACCCTGCTGGTCTCTAGAATACCCGCAGTACGAAGCATCCTCTAACACTTGTCCAAAAAGCCCTGGGCATCCTCGCCCTCTACACCACTGAAGGTCGGAGGCTGAAGCCTACCGAATCTCTCCAATCTATGCTACTCATCCTCTAGCATAGCAGGAACTACATAGTCCTGAGCAACTACAACCGACTGAGCGGGGTGTGCCCCCAGCGTCTGAAGTCCTTGCACGACCTACTCAGGTGTGTGAGCGATGGGAGTTTGATAACCTCCCCCGGCCTGAGAAGTAGTTGCGGCTGTAGTGGATGAAACCGCCTGAGCTAGGCTAGTGCAAACTGATAAGATCTAAGCCAAGGCCTCCTGAAGACCCGAAATCATAATAGGCATAGCTGGTGCTTGAGCTGGTGCTGCTGGAGCGTCCACAGCTGGGACCTGGTCCTGAACTGGGGTAGCTGGTGGATCTACATGTGCTGCCCTCGCTGCTCTACCTCTACCACGACCACAACCACGTCCTCGACCACTAGTGGCCACAACTGGTGGCACTGATGGTCATCCACCCTGTCCAGTAGCGCGTGTCCTCACCATCTGTGAGAGAATAGAATAACATAAGTTTAGTACTCGGATCAACAAGTTCGCACGACAAGAATTTCAAGAATATGAAGTTTTTCATAAAGGTTCTGCAGCCTCTCGAGGATAAATACTGACGTCTCCTAACGATCCACGAGACTCTACTAAACCTACTAATGACTTGTGAGACATATGTAACCTAGGCTCTGATACCAACTTGTCACGAGCCTAAACTCGAACCCGGTCGTGATGGCGCCTCTCGCGAAGACAAGCCAGCCAATTAAACCCAATTCACTTTTTAAAACATTAAAACAACATAAAGCAATCTAAAACATGATTTAATAATACTAAGTAGCGGATAATATCAATAAAGTGCGGAAGCACAACCCAACACAGCCCTACCCGGGGTGTCACAAGTCACGAGTATCTATCAATACTGAATACTCAATATATAACTATAGAGTTTAAACCTGAACTAAGGACATAAAGGAAAGAGAGATAGGGAGGAGCTCCGGGATGCGAACGCCAACATCTACTTAAAGACTCCTCGAGATCCGCCTGAAGCTGGAATGAATCAGCACTCGGGAGTAGGACCAGCTACGCCTGAATCTGCACACAGGGTGCATAGAGTAAAGTGAGTACTCCAACTTAGTGAGTAACAAATGTGAATAACGACTGAAAGTAAGAAAACACGTAAAACACAAGGCATTCTAAAATGAAGCAGTAAAACCATTTAAAAGCAGTAAACCAAAGAAAAGTCAAGTAAAAATCCTTTTTGAACACTAAACAGGTAATTGACAGACAATTAAGGTAAGGTAAACAAATAAAAGTTTGCCCCTTGAGCATAGTATCAACAAATCCGCCCCTCGGGCAATATTTCAGAATAATACCAGCCCATCGGGCTCAATCTAACATCACAATGGGTACCCGCACTCACCGGGGGTGTGCAGAATCCTGGAGGGGCCCCTTACAGCCCAAGCGCAATAACAAGCCATCTCGTGGCATCAAAACTAGGCCCTCGGCCTCATATCAATCAAGCTACCTCGTGGCATACATATCTCAGGCCCTTGGCCTTAAATCAGTATCAGTATTTTATTCACAACATAGGCCCTCAGCCTTACTCAGTCAAAAATCCTCACAAGCCTCTCGGGCAATAGTAAAATCGTGTTTTTTGGCCCAAACATCATTTAAAATATCATTTAAGTCTAAAAACTGAGTAAACATGGCTGAGTATGAAAAACAATAGAAAATAACATGACCGAGTTCAAATATAAAGTCAAAACACTGAGGAAATATCAATAAAAATCCCCGAAGGGTTCAAATAGTTGGCACAAAGCCCAAATATGGCATTCAGCCCAAATAATGATGATATCAAATAATTTTCAATCAAATACGTGGTAAAATTATCAATCGGGACGGACCAAGTCACAATCCCCAATAGTGCACAACCCCACGCTCGTCATCATGCATGTGCCTTACCTCAATATAGAACTACGATGTGCAATCCGGGGTTTCAAACCCTCAGAACATCATTTACAATCATTACTCACCTTGAACCGGCTAAATTTCTAGCTTGCGACGCCTTTGCCCCTCGAATCAGCCTCCATGCGCATCGAATCTATCCAAAATTAGAAGGAGGATGTCAAAATATGCTAAGGGAACAGAGCCTAAGCGAAAACAATCAATAAAGGGCACAAATCCCAAAATCACCAAAACCCGACCCCCGATCCCATATCTCAAAATTCAAAAAATTTTACACCAATAGATTTCTTATATTCCCACGAGTTCATACATATCAAAAGTTCTCAAATCCGACCCCAAATGGTCCTTCAAATCCCTAATCAAAAGTTCAAATTTCCAAGCCCTAGTTCTTCAATTTTTAGCTTAAGTTCCATGATTTTCTAGGTGGAATTCACATAATAATCGAGTTTTAGTCCAACAATCTTACCTCAAAGTGATTCCCCTTGAATCCCTCTTCAATCTCCTTCAAAAAGCTCCAAAAACGACCAACAATGGATGAAATAAACCTCACCTTCGCGGACAAAACGACCCTTAAAACATTCTATTCAGGCCTCAATTTCTGTCTTCGCGAACGCGGTCAAACCCTCGGGTTCGCAAAGCACAAAATGTACTTTGACCAACTTTCCTCTTACGCGAACATGACATGGCCATCGCGAATGCGATGGTTCCTTAGACTTACTCTTGGCAAACGCACTTCCTCTCCCGCGAACGCGATGTATAACTTGACCTCAAACCCAACTGACCCAATTCCTTTACACGATCGTGAAGCCCATCTCGCGAACGCGATGCATTACTTCCTAGCCCTCCGCGAACGCGAAGCCCTTCTTGCGAACGTGAAGACTAAAATTCCACTGACTTCCTCTGACTCTTCGCGAACACGAGGATCCACTCGCGAACGCGAAGAGTAAAAACCTGTAATAGCTTAACCTGCAACTTCTACAATTTTCCAACACATAAAATGGTCCGATTGACCATCCGAAACTCACCCGAGGCCCTTGGGACCTCAACCAAAGGCACCAACATATCCTAAAACCTTATTCAAACTTGTTTCAATCCTCAAAACACCTCAAACAACATCAAATCAACCAAAACACATCGGATTCAAGCCTAAGTTTCTAAAATCTTCCAAATTCCGCTTTTAATCAAAAACCCAACCATACCACGTCCGAATGACCTAAAATTTTGCATACACATCCCAAATGAAATAAAGAAGATATTTCAACTCTCAGAATTCCATTCTGACCCCTAGATTAAAATCTCGTCTATCAACCGGAAATCGTCAAAATTTCAACTTCGCCAATTCAAGCCGAAAACTACCCCAAACCTCCAAAACTAATTCAGATCACACTTTTAAGTCATAAATCACCTCGTGAAGCTTACCGAACCATCGGAAGTCACATCCGAGCCCTCTAACACATAAGTTAACATTCGGTTGACTTTTCCAACTTAAACTTCCTTAAAAGAGACTAAGTGTCTCAAACCTTACCAAAATCATTCCAGATTTGATCCAACTAGCCTGATACCACAAAACACGGATAACAAAGCATAAGGAAGCACAAATGGGAGAAACGGAGCGGTAATTTATGAGACGGCTGGCGAGATCGTCACAATATGCAGTAGTATCACATAGGTCATTTTCTAGAAATTGAAACTAGCAGGCCTTGCCATTAGGATGAAAGGAATATCATCCTAATGAAAGCCTGATTCTTCCCTTATCAATATTTGAGATGCCTGGTTGTTCCAATTTCCCTAGTTGATAATATGACTTTTATGCGCTCTTTCCAGACGAGCTGGTGTTCGATGGTGAACGAGAGATAGAGGAGGCCATTCCATTTTTGCTTTCAGCAAGTAGGCGACGTGAATCTATGCTTTCTATCTTTCAATCGGATACCAATTGCTTGTATGCGTTTGAAAGCCTCGAATTAGAATATCAATAGGCAATTTTGTTATTATTATTTAGTTAGCAAAAAATGTAATAATTTATTTTTTGTTGAATTTCCTTGTATGTTAAATCAGCTTTACCGTGATGTTTTTCAATAATTAAATAATTCTCATTGTTATTAGCCTAAAGTCATAAAAACCATATTTTTACAAAGTAACTAAGTGATAACCATAATACATTTTCAAGCCCAAACCCAATTGGGTTTATAAAATTGTGTTCTGATTTTTACTAAACAAAATGAGTTGTCCAATGGCCTTTACACTTCAAGATTTTTTGAAATACAAATAAGCTTAAAACCCAGCATTTCAAAAAATAAAAACTTTGGCAAATCAGTAGGAAGATTGTCCAAATTTAATAGATTTCGATATATTCAAAACCCCCATTTTATTTTTCCGTTTTAAAAGATAAACAAAAATGTAGGTAAAATTTTGCATATTGTCATTACGAATATTAATTTCAAATTCCTTCAAATATGAGTTGCGCTAGAGTCCACTTGGACTCATTATTAAATTTATTTATTTGTCCACAAATGAATATTGGGCCAGAGTTGCTTGGACTCATTAGTAGGCCCAAATCTTCTTGAATTTATTATGTTTAACTTGATTGAATGCTTAATAATTTGTTTGGGACAGATTCATCTGAATTAAGTCAGGCCCGAGTTCTTTTAGTTAATTTAGCTGTTTGATAATAGACAATATATGTTTTGGGTTAGAGTTCATTTGGACTCAACTTTGTCAGGCCCAAACTTCAAAATCTAGGCTATTTGGCATTTAATAAATAAGTTTTCACATTTGATCAAATAAGTATCTCATATAGTGTTGAACCTTTACATCTAGCTACATGTTGTAGAATACTTAGAGGCATAATCACAACTTTAGGTACACTTTAAAATTAGATTAACTATTACAATTATGTATACTCATGCGTGACATAGTTGTGATGCCAAGGTATACGTTCATGTAACCATGGTTAAGCATTTTTATTAAAATGCCTTAATCAAACATTCATAGAAATGCTTTAGGCACGAGTTTCAAATTATTATTATGATTACGTTTCTTTCAAATAAAGTCAAAGTATGTGTTCGCGCAACTTTGAGCAAACCTTATTTTTAAATAAATTAAGTGTTAGGAATTGAGTATATATACGCGTAACTTATCTTAAAATTAATTTTTTAAATATGGATTATCAAGTGATTAATAGCGGTAAAAGGTAAAATAAGCATAGGTCTTAAACTGAGTAATTAGACGAAATAAGCCAAGTATAAATTGCTACGCGATCGTGCTAAAACTACGAAATTCAAAAATTCCTAACACCTTCTCCCGTGTTAACCGAATTTCCTACCTAGTCTTTCTGGTTTTGCATACTTTAAACGAAGTCAAATTTTCCTCGATTTGGGACTTTTAAAATAAATCGGTGACTTGGGACGCCATAAATTATCCCAAGTGGTGACTTTAAATTAAGTAAATAATCCCATATCGAATAATGTCACTTAAAGTGGATATAATGTCCCTTATATCCCTTTTTCGAGTAAAAAGAAGGTGTGACACTTAGTGATGAATTACATTTTTTCCTGATCATATGGGTCCATTCGTTTTTGGTTGTAACCGGAATAGGCATCAAAAAATTGAGGATCTTGTGGTCGGCCGTGTCATCGATCATGTGATCGATGTTGGGTAGAGGGAAGGAGTCGTTCGGACACGCTTGGTTCAAATCCTTATAGTATACACACATTCATAATTTGTTCCCCTTTTAAGCACTACCACTACGTTTGCCAACCAATCCAGGTATTTAACCTCCCGAATGGACCCTATTTTAAGGAATTTAGATACATCGCCCTTGATAAAAGTATGTTTGACCTTAGACTGGGGCCTCATTTTTTGCTTAACCGGATGGAATTTTGGGTCCAGGCTTAGCTTGTGAGTGGATATCTCCGGTGATCCCGGTCATATCAAGATGGGACCAAGAGAAACAATCTATGTTAGCCATAAGAAATTGAATAAGTTTTTTCCTGAGCTCGGAAGTTAACACTGAGCCAAGGTATACCTTCCGATCGGGTACATGCTCGATTAATATGACTTGTTCCAGCTCTTCAATCGTTGATTTAGTGGAATCGGAGTCATCGGGGCCTATAAAAGATCGGGGAACCCCGTAATCATCATCTTCCTCAATCCCCTGCTTGTTCGGTTGGGTCGTGGCTAGTATCGGTGATTGATATTTGGCCCCTTACTTTGATCCCAAACTCGGTTCCTTTGACGTTGTGAGTGCTGATATCAGAATCACTTCTTCGATTGCAAACATCTCTTTTGTGGCTGATTGTTCTTAGTAGATTGTCTTAATGCCTCCTGGCGTTGGGAATTTTAATACTTTGTGAAGAGTAAAGGGTACTGCCTTTATGTTGTGGATCCACAGTCTCTCGAACAGGGCGTTGTGCATTATTTCACCTTCGATCACATAAAACTTGGCCTCCTGGATGGTCCTAGTGGCATCGACCTGCAATGTTATCTCCCCCTAGTGGTTTCATATGTTATGTTTAATCCGTTCAGAACTCGGACTACATGCACGATTTGATCTTGTAGACTGAGTTGTTCCACGACTCTCGCCATATGATGTTGGCCAAGCTACCTGGATCAGTTAACACACGCTTAACTTGAGATTTATTTATGAGCACAGATATTACCAGTACATCATTGTGAGGCTGCACAATCCCTTCTGTATCCTCATCGTTGAAAGAAAAGGTTCCTTCTAGTATGTAATCTCGAGTCCATTTTACCCTTGTGATGGACACTTTGGTGAGCTTCAACATTGGCCCTTGAGCAATATCAACTTCACCGATGATCATGATAATGACATGTTGAGGTTCTTTTGGTTAGGTCTGCTTGTTAGAATCCCTATTTCTGAAATGATTCTTGGCTCGGTCGCTCAGAAATTCTCGAAGGTGCCCGTTGTTGAACAACCGTACCACTTCATCTCTCAACTGTCTGTAATCCTCTGTCTTGTAGCCATGAGTGCCATGATATTTGCAAATCTGGTTAGTATCCCTTTGGGCTGGATCGGACTGCAAAGGTCGAGGCCACTTGTTATCTTTGATGACTCCGATATCTAATACAATGGCAGCAACATCAACATTAAAGTTATATTTTGATAACCTCGGAGCTTCTTTAGGCCCGACAGGCCTGTCGAATCCATTCTTGCTCATGAGTCCTCATGTGCTCTGACATTGATCACTTCTTCTTTTATTTCGTATAGAACTTGGCCCGAACCCACTACTTCCTCGATCTCCATTATATAGTTGGTACCAATCTATGTTTGACCTTGATTCACGGTTGATATCTCTCTTGATTCTATCGACGGGTCTCACAGAATAGATAGACCCGGAAGGAGCCCCAAGTTGATTATGTTTGACTCTATTATTTGATTGATAACAGTTATGCACATTGGCTAAAGTAACAGCCGAGTACTCTATCGGATTGTGCTTCAACTGATGCAAAGCCACCAAGCTTCGAACATTGAGTCTTGGGGTGAAAGCTTGAACGGCCTAATCATCGGTGACCGATGGTAGGTCCATTCGTTCCATTTGAAACTGGGACACGAACTCTTTGAGAATTTCACTATCCTTTTGCCTTACTTTAAAAAGGTTCGATTTCCTAGTTTTGACATTGATAGCCCTGACATGTGCCTTCACGAAAGAGTCTGTACGCATAGCAAATGAGTCAATAGAATTAGGTGGTAAATTGTGAAACCATATCATAGCTCCCTTTGACAGGGTCTCCCTAAATTTCTTTAGCAAGACAAATTCGATCTCGCCATCCTCCAAGTCATTCCTATTGATGGCGCATGTGTAGGAGGTAACATGCTTGTTTGGGTTAGTCATTCCATTATACTTAGGAATTTAGGGCATGCAAAATTTCTTAGGAATCGACTTATGAGCCGCGCTCGAAGGAAAAGGTTTCTGTAAGAACTTATTGCAGTCCAGACCTTTCAATATCGACGGCGCTCCTGGGATTTTATCGACCATGGAATTGTAGGTTTCCACATTATTATCATTTGCCTCGATCTTCTTCTCTCCCGACTCTATTCATTTTGTCAGTTCCTTGAGCATCTTTATGATTACCGGGTTGGTCCCCGACTCCTTCTCATTCGATCTCCCTGAGGCCGACTTAACCCTGTGAACAACTTCCTGGGGTGGCCAGGGCTCAATCCCACTTGGTGGGCGGCTTTGGTTCTAGAGTTGGGCTATCGCTGCCTGTTAAGCCTGTAACATTTCAAAGACCACTCGCAAGTTGATTCCATCATCCTCACCACCGTGTGTGTTTTGTGTTACCGATTGAGCATCATTACAGATGCTACCCTCAGGATCGGTGGGCAGATTTGCATTGATGGTCACATATGAGCTCACGTCGATGGGATATGTAGCTAGGACTCCGCCGAGATCGGTCAGGGGCACGTTGTTCCGGGTGCTACGTTGTCACACTACTAAAGAAATAGGTTTTAGCAATGGAAAAATTCTAAAGCTAAACAGAAAAATCTATCTCTAATCTCATTTAGCAACGAATTAGCAACAGATTATCAAAAAATTCTACTAGCTACGAACATTTTAGCAATAGATTAGCGACGACGTTCGTAGCTAATTCCATTTTTTTTTGTAGTGTCATTTTTGTCATGGTGGCCGAATTCATTGTCAACATGTAGGGGTACTAATTGGAGTCCGACATTTTTCTCCTAAAATCAGAGACACTCCATAGAACAAGTGTAATATAATGTGTGTTATGGAAATTTGTATCAAATAACCACTATTATCCTTAGACTCACGGTGGGCGCAAAACTGTTTACCCTCAAAATTGAATAACAATTGAATTAGTAAGTGGTTTTAAGGATACGTAGATGAAATTGAGACAAAGCGATAAGTTAAATTGTAATTGGAAATAAAGTATGATAAAGTGAATTCAAACCACATGAACTGAACATTAAAAGCCTTAGGGAGTAGAGCCACCCTTTAGCCGAACATACTTCGATCAGTATCAAGAAACAGTTGATACAGAATTTAAAGAGAAAATAATAGTATATTGCTTCTGAGTGGATGCTACAATGTGTTTTACAAACAATCAAACCCCCTTTATATAGTAGGGGAGTCCTACTTTAGGCACAATTCTATAAAAGGTAGAAAATCCAATGAATTTTGAACTAGCCGGTTTCTCATTGATACATGCCAAGATTTTCGCCGTGATACTCGACCAGTTACAGATATTTTGGCCTTCTACTATCCGGTCTGACAATGTTTCCTCGAGCTCATTCGGTGTCAGGGTTGATTCTGGGGTCACTGACTCGATGTCCTTGAAGACGAGCATTCTGACCTTGTGCCCTAGTTTGATGGAACCCGAGATCGATCTTCAATCGTTCACATTTTAATCCTGCTCTGTCATCCAATAGATGAGTCCGATTTCAACCGTATACAATTATTATCATCATCTTGTTTTTTTATTAATTCAGAGTTGCATGTTTAAGAACATAGTATATTTACAAGGCATAATTGATAAATTTAGGGAAAGTTTGTCAAATTGTTTTTATGAATTTGTTGGAAAATCTAATATCTACAAAAGTTAGGGATATTTTTGTAAACTAAATATAAATTATTCTATAATATGATACAGTCCAACTAAATAAAAATATGTTAATTAAACTTGAAATGGTACATTACAATACAGTATAACACGATACATTATAAAACAATGGGTAGCATCCAAACGAGATATAAAAAAGGACCAAACCCAAAGCACCAATTTCAACATTTTATTGTTATGTTTGCGTAAGAAAGAAATAAGACATATTAATTTGAAAAGTACTTCTGAAAAGTAATTATTGTTTGGATAATATTTTAAAAATTACTGTTAAGTTTATTTTTCTTAAAAATGCTTTTGGTGAGAAGTTTTTTTTTTGGTTTAGAATATTTCATTAA
Organism: Nicotiana glauca; assembly: GCA_026770625.1. Taxonomy (NCBI): domain Eukaryota; kingdom Viridiplantae; phylum Streptophyta; class Magnoliopsida; order Solanales; family Solanaceae; genus Nicotiana; species Nicotiana glauca. The sequence goes on along the minus strand of MU667060.1, from coordinate 93,956 downwards.
TCACCAAGAATAGTCGTTAGAAATTGGCAAAGTCATTCTCGACTTGCTACATTTCATATATATTCCTATCTCTATACCTATACTATAAGCAGTACATAAGTCAACATATTACCATCTAGCCAGTTGGTCTATGTATAGTTGATTAGCATCAAAAATGAAGTTGTTGCATCATAGTCCTCACTCCCCATTGTGATATGATGTTGCATATGCATGCAACTTCTCTAGCAAGTTGTTCCACATTCATTGTTTGGTCTTCAAAAACTCCATTGTTCCTCTCTTTCCAGATCATATAACTGTATTCTGCATACATCATTTTAACTATTCTTGCCTTTAATGACTTTCCTTTGGAGTGGATAAGCAACTATGTAAACAATTATTGCCAAGAATCGGTTGGAGCATTTGATAGTTGGATCCATCTCAACAATCTCGTCCATACTGCTTTGGAGAATCCGCACTCACCAAAAAGATGGTGATGAGTTTCTTCTTCAGTTATACATATAGTGCAACTTGAATTAACTTGGATTCCTCATTAGCTAATCGATACATAGTTAATAGTCTTCCATGACATTGGAGCCACATTGTAAATATAGCTTTAGGTCTAGCCTCATTATGAAATAGTAGGCCCCACCATTCAACTTGGTTATGAACCCGCAGAAGACATAAGTATATCTTCATGATGAAGCTTTTCTTCTGGTTTACGATAGGTAGTTGTTGTGCATTTTCTCTAGCATCCAGAATCTTCCTCACCATCCAACTTACTTGTTGTGGAATAGCCATGTCAAGTATGTTTTGTCCTTTGATGTAGTATGCATAGATCTATATTATCCATACTTTATCCTCCTTTTAAGCTCGGTCCCAATATGTTTTAGTAATTGTTGCATTATTCCACACTTGAAGATTAGTTAGGTTATAACCCCCTACTGATTTAGGAAGGCACGTCCTGTCCCAAGCTGTTAGTGCTTTCCTTGTGATTGCATTAGTTCCAGACCATATATAACTCCTACGATATGCCTCAACCAGCTTCATAACCTTTGTTGGCAAAATGAACAGTTGTGCCCAATAAGATTGGATGCCAAATAATACAGTCTGCACTAACTACACTCTTCCAGCATATGATAGTTTCCTAACAGTCTATGAAGATACTTTTTCTACCATTCTCTCAATCAAAGGTTGCCATTGGATTATAGTTAACTTCTTTGTGGCTAAAGGAATCCCTAAGTATTTAAAATGCAGCTCCCTTAGTGAATAGCTTGTACTCTGCAATATTCTCATTTGTTCTAATGTTGCCACTCCTCCAAAATTGATAATACTCTTTATTAGATTTGCTTGTAAACCAGAAGTAGCAGAAAATTGCCTGAAATAGTGATGAAATATTTGCATAGAACCAGTGTCACCCCTAGCAAACATGAGTAGATCATCTACAAAACTGAGAAGTGTGATGTTTAGCTTGCCATATCTTGGATGATATTTGTTCTCCTTTATTTGCTTCAGTCCTTTAAGTATCATGCTCAGATATGCCATGGAAATGGCAAACGGGAATGGCGATATGGGATCTCCTTATCGAAGCCTTTTAGCTGCATTAAAAGGCTTTGTCAATTCACCATTAATCAAGATAGAGTAGCTCACTGTTGATGCACATGTTTTCACCCATTGGATGAACTTTGTAGGAACGCCTAAGTATTCCATAATCTACTCCAAGTACACCCATTTCACTAATTCATAAGCTTTCATCATGTCAACTTTAGCATGCATCTGGGAGATATATGTTTCTTATTGTAGGCTTTGACCAGTTCATGGGCTAGTATGATGTTTTTTGCAATTTTTCTCGCATGGATAAATCCTACTTGACCTTCAAAAATGATGTATGTCATTATCTTTTGCAATCTTCCTGTAATGACCTTAGATATCAGCTAGTACAATATAGTGCAACAAGCAATGGGCCTAAAATCCTTGATTGTCATAGGATTAGGGATCTTAGGGAATAAGGTGATAGTGGTGCAGTTGATATCTAGGTACATAAAACCTGTGTGAAAGAAGTCTTTCACTGCTTCAAACACTTCCTCTTCGATTATAGGCTAAGTTTTCTTGAAAATTTTTGCATTATAGTCATCTATTCCAGGTGCTTTATCACTCCCAATATCTTTCAGCCTTTCATATATCCCATGGTCAGTCACTTCTGTACATAAATTTATTTGTTGTTGATGTGTTAGAGTTGATCCATTCTTCATAACCATCATATTGACAGCAGGTAGATTATTAGCCTTAGATCACATCAGGCTTTTATAGAATTGTACAATCTCATTCCTAGTAGTTGTTGGTTCTGTGAGTGTAAAACTTGTTTGAGCTTGTATCTCAGTGATATGCTTCTTTTGTTTCCTCTCTTTTATGAATGTTGAGAGGAATTTATTATTGGAGTCTCCTAATGTTATCCAAGATGTTTGAGCCTTCTATTGGAGAATACATTCTTCCACAAGTGATCATGTCTCCAATTAGTGTAGCCACTACTTTTTTCTGATCTAGTAATGCATCAGAATAATGTAATTGCATTTGACTTTGGACTTGAGAGAGTTCTATCCAAGATTGCTCAATCTTATCTATTACTCCTTTTAATTCTTTTGCATTTAAGTTCTTAAATTGAACTTTAAGATCTTTGATTTTGAACCAGATGTTCTTCATTTTGTCTAATGTTTTGTTCTTTCTCCACCCTGTAGCTACCATCAACTGAAATAATGCATGGTTTGCCCAAATGTTGAAGAACATAAAGGGACATTTGATCTGAGTCGTAGGGTGCCCAATAGCAATTGTCATAGGGTTATGATCTGAAATGTAGAGCTTTCCTGCTCTATGACTAGATGGCCATAATTCATCATCCAAATATTATTTCCAAATATTCTATCTATGAAACTACACACTCTGGCATCACCTTGTCATTTATTTATCCATGTGAAGTAATCTCCTCTCCAAGGAAGCTCACTAAGACATATGTTGTGACATATTTTTGAGAAATCTTTAATCTCAGCATTAGTCACAGGCACTTTAGATAATCTGTCTTGAGGAGTAAGTAATGCATTGAAATCTCCCCCAATTACCCATGGTTCTGTAGTTGTTTGTGCTATCATTTGAAGATGTTGCCAAAGATTTTTCCTCTGTTATACTGCATTCTACCCATACAGCACTGTGATATAATATTACACTCCATTAAGTTTCACTGTAACTTGGTAATGGATAAATTGATATTTTACAATTGGCAACACATCATACATTTGATCATCCCATATAATCTACACCTTGCCATTTACTGAATGCGCATGATTAGTAATCATGTTCCATCCAGGAGCAATTCTACTCATCGCCATACCTGCTTTAGATTCTTTCACCTTTGTTTCTACCAGACCAGCTAGCTTTATATGTTTTTCCTTTATGTACTGCTTTATTTCTTTTTGCTTATATCGCTTATTTAAAACCCTAATGTTCTAAATAAACCAATTCATTGTAATAGTCAATCTCCACCCCTCTATCAAGAGGCATAGGGTTCTCAATTCTCCCCTCTTCTCTCTACAAAACTTGAAAGCCATTGCGAGTTAAAACCGAAGTTGTTCCAGGTACAACTTTCCTATTACTTGTCAATGTTGGTCGTTCTGTATTCAACCTTTGGTTTGGGCTTTGCTTTTCTTTCCCCTTATCCTTTACTGTTGAAGTTTCCATACTAGGCTCACTAGTTGTTGTTGCATTAGTTTGATCTTATGCCTGTGCAGTAGTTAAGGCATTGTTCTACCCAACTAGAAGTTGTTGTCCCTCCTTTTAACTTGCCACCTTGTAGTGACTTTCCCCTATCTTTTTCTTCATCTAGGTTGTCCCTCTTTCTTTTCTTGTTTAGCCAATTCACAGTCATGCCCAATCTTCATACACTCAACATAATAGTGAGGTTTCTATTCATATATCCCCCGTTGTTGGAAGATTCTTCCAGATGGATCTTGAAGTGTCAACTCAGTTGGAAGCTTTTTAGTAACATTGGCTCAACCAAAGTTCTTGTATAGCAGATGCACATCTGCTTTGTTGTGTATTCATTCGCAAAGAGTGGTTTTCCTATGGCACTTGCCATTTTGCTTAGTGTCTTATGTCCCCAACAACTCATTTGCAGCTTTGGTAAAGTAATCCATAAAGGAATTTCAGTCAAGAATTCAGTCGTAAGGTCAAATTCAAGGGACCATTATTTCAAGATCATTGGTCGACCATTAATCGCGTATGGTCCTCCATACAGAATATCCTTCAATTAACCAAGTGTACAAAATTTGGTAATGTAACACCATTCCTCGTGTAGGAACAAATCTGGAGCAGTCACTCGATGTCACAACCCTAAACCCGGACCCAGTCATGATGACACCTCTCGTGATGGCAAGGCCAGCCGACACATACCCCAAATTAATTAACAGATAAAATGATTTATAATCAAGTCATAATAACGATAAAACCCAAAAATATAGTGAAATATAACAACTGCGGAAAACAACAATTACAGCCCGACATCGGGGTGTCACCAGTCATGAGCATCTAACATAAGTCTAGGAATATGGAAAAGGGACTACACAGTCTATTACAAAATCCAGTACAGGGGAAAGAAATAATGATAAAAGGGAGAAACACTGCGAACGCCGAGCAGCTACCTAGTTAAGGCATTGTTCTACCCAACTAGAAGTTGTTGTCCCTCCTTTTAACTTGCCACCTTGTAGTGACTTTCCCCTATCTTTTTCTTCATCTAGGTTGTCCCTCTTTCTTTTCTTGTTTAGCCAATTCACAGTCATGCCCAATCTTCATACACTCAGCATAATAGTGAGGTTTCTATTCATATATCCCCCGTTGTTGGAAGATTCTTCCAGATGGATCTTGAAGTGTCAACTCAGTTGGAAGCTTTTTATTAACATTGGCTCAACCAAAGTTCTTGTATAGCAGATGCACATCTGCTTTGTTGTGTATTCATTCGCAAAGAGTGGTTTTCCTATGGCACTTGCCATTTTGCTTAGTGTCTTATGTCCCCAACAACTCATTTGCAGCTTTGGCAGCTCACCGTGGAATCTCGGTCTACAATTAGGATTGCGCACCAGGCTGGTAGCCAGATACACCTGCCTCAGATCGTGTACAAGTAAGTACATAAGCGTAGTATGAGTACATAAATAACATGTACCCAGCAAGTATCCTGTCACGACTCGGATTTTCCATCCTCGGGAGTCGTGATGGCACCTACTAATAGGAGCTAGGCAAGCCAACTCAATTTACTTCATTTAGCAATTTTCGACCATTTAATAAAAACAAAACATAATATGATAAAGCAGAAGTCTTAAATATAAATAACTGAAAATAAATGCGGAAGTTCACTCACAAACTCTACCCAGAACTAGAGTCACTAACTCACGAACGTCTATAGAATACTAAAAACAGGTCTGAATAAAATACAATACTGTTTGTTCCGGTACAAGGACAACAAACGAAATAAAGATAGAAGAGACTCCGGGCCATGCGGACGTCAGCAAGGCTACCTCGGGATCTCTGGACTGAAGTCAGCTCCCAACGCTCCTACTGTTGTCCAAAAGCTGCTGCTTTGGTACGGTGATCTGTGCAAAAAGATGCACAGAGTGTAGCATCAGCACAACCGACCCCATGTGCTGGTAAGTGTCTAGCCTAACCTCGGCGAAGTAGTGACGAGGCTAGAACAGACTACAAGATAAACCTGTGCAGTTATGAAATATATTGTGGAAAATAAACAGGAAATAAGCAGTTTATAAAAGAAGGGGGAAACATGCTGTGGGGAGGCAATAGTTAAAACAAGAAGTCTAAACTTAAGGATAGAACAACCAACAGAAACTTAAATCCGGAATAAACACACTTAAGCTATAGTTTGTTGCGGCGCGCAACCCGATCCTCAATCATCACTATTGCAGCGTGCAACCCAAACCATAAGTATACAGTGTTGTTGCGGCGTGCAACCCGATCCACAATTATATAGTGTTGTTGCGTCGAGCAGCCCGATCCATAAATATATAGTGTTGTTGCAGCGTGCAACCCGATCCACAAATGTATAGCGTTTTGCGGCGTGCAACTCGATCCACAAATGTATAGTGTTATTGCGGCGTGCAACCTGATCCACGATTTATCACTGTTGTGGCATGCAACCCGATCCAAATATAAATAATAAAACCTCACCCAATCAACAATCACAAGTAAGGGATAAGGGGGGAAACAACTAGTGACAGCAATCATGGCAAGGGAATATAACAACATAACTAAATCCCGGCAAGGGAGAAAATCAACCAAACCAATCATCCTGGCAAGGGAGTAACCATCAACTCTTTCTCTTTCTTACACTTCTTACTTATAATTCACTTTAACATTCGAGCCATCGCTCCAAGAGTCATTTTATATCATGTACCTTCTCAATCCGTAACACAACTCGAGTCATTGCTCTACGGAGTTTAGTAATCATAATTTCTATCTGATGCTCTTTACAGTATATAAAAATCATCAAATAAGCATGGAAGAGTCACAACAATTCAGGATAATCTCAATGTAAGGACACACGATCATGCTAGACACCAGTGTATAGATACTCGTCACCATGCCTATACACCAAACTCGACAAATAGCAATTAGCAAATAAGACTCTACTCATATTCCCTCAAGCCAAAGTTAGACCAAACACTTGAGTTTTAGGTTCAAGAATCTTACCTCAATGAAGCTCCTTTGAATTCCTTCTTCAAAATCTCCCAAAAATCTCTAAAACCAACTTAAAATGGTGAATAAATATCTCAAATTCGCGAAGGAAATATTTTATACCTTCTGGCCCAGGCTTTTCGTACCTGCGGTCCAGTACTCGCTCCTGCGCAACCGCTTCTGCGGACCCAAGGGCCGCTTCTGCGATCATCACTTAAGCCTTCAATTTTCGCATCTGCGATGCACAACCCGCACCTGCGCCATCGTAGGTGCGGTTTCTTAACCGCTTCTGCGGTTCCTGCCTTCCTTGGCTCCTTCGGCTTCTGCGACTGGTCTCCCGCATCTGCGGGGGTCGCACCTGCGGCCTTTCAACCGCATATGCGATTATGACAGCAGTCCTAAAACTTCAACTGCCATTTCCAAATTCCTATCTTTCCGTCAATCATCCGAAATCGCCCCGAGGCCCCGGGGACCTCAGCCAAAAGCACAAACAAATCATATACTACCATCAAAACTTATACCAATTTTTAAAACACCTCAAACAACATCGAATCAACCAAAACACATCGGATTCAAGCCTAAGGTTCTCAAAATCTTTCGAATTACGTTTTTGATCAAAAAAGCTATCAAATGGCGTCCGAATGATCTGAAATTTTGCTCACACATCCCAAATGATACAACGGACCTACTGCAACTCCCAGAATTACATTCTGACCCCTATATCAAAATTTCACCTACCAACCAGAAAACGCCAAAATTCTGCTTTGGCCAATTCAAGCCAAAATCTACTACGAACCTCCAAAACACATTCTGATCACGCTCCTAGGTCTCAAATCACCTCCCGAAGCTATCTGAACCATAAGAACTCACATCCGAGCCCTTTAACACATAAGTCAATATCCGATTGACTTTTCTCAACCCCAGTGTTGTTCAGTTTCGAAATTCTACACCAAAAGCTTCCGTTAGCAAATCCAAACATAAAAGTCCATTCTTCCCACACCAAAGAGTTCAGTTAGTAAATTTCATAAATACATTGTAGACAAATTTTAACTATAATTGCTCAATAGCCACAGCAAGAAACGCATATCTGATTTCTAAGGAACCGAAATAGATAAAAGAAGAACCTGACAAGAATTGGTCAGTTATTTCCAGAAAAATAAAGTTCCACAACTTACTGTCTTATTCTTTGTTTTTTCACTTGTTGCGTTTTTACTGATTTTTATCCTAACAATTATCTTCAAAGACGGGTGGAGATCCCCTCCCGTGATAATTTGTCCATTATTGCTCAATACACTTGCTGATTTGTGCCATGTGTCTATCTGATCAATTCAAGGCTGAGATTAAGGCCTCGTTTGGCCATAAATTTTGCCAAAATAAATTTGAAATTTATTTTTAAAACTCATGTTTGACCATAAATTTTGCTCATATTTTGGTCAAATCCCAAATCAAAATTTTCAAATTCCAAAACCAGCTATTGAGTTAAATTTAGGCCAAAATCTCAAAACTTGGGAACTATATACATATTTTTTCAAAATAAAGTTGGAAAATATGTTTTGAAAACGTATGTCCAAACACATTTTCATCTTCAAACCAAACTTTACCCAAATCAAATTTTTCAAAATAAATTTGGGATCTATAAGCAAATGCTAGCTAAATGGTAATGCAATTTCATATAAATAAAATAACAAATAGTTTACTTTAGCGGTGTCAATCACTTTTATCTCACTTAATACAACATGCAGGCCCACCATGACGTCATAACTAAGCTTTTTGATCTTCCCGAATCCATTTTAGCTGCGACAAGTGATTTCTTAACTTTTGGAATTGGCCTTTTCTATTTATTTTTTTCTTCTTAAATGAGACTTGACAAATAGTAACATAATAAAAAATTATCTCTTTCATGTTGACACAAAAGCATTTGAATAATAGATTTAACTGAAGTTGTTGAAATGCAATAAACAACCTCTTAAAATCATCCAATTACTCTAAAGTCCAAAGAAGCTATGAAAGAACTTAAACAACATGTTCAATATCTTAAATAAAATAACAAAAATCAACTAGAACTAAAAATATAAATCACAATAAATTATTATCTCGAAACTCTTGTGCCCCTTGACTCTCGAAAAAGCTCGCCTGCCAAATAATGATAAATTATATATGTCAATAAAATAAAACGTACTAAAAATAAATATAAAAGCTTCTTTTAA
>MU667060.1:65764-83988 GCA_026770625.1 Nicotiana glauca | reverse complement strand
ATATATATATATATATATATATCGGAAAAGGTCCAAATACCTCCCTGAACTTTACGATAAGGTTTATATATAACCCTCGTTAAAAGTTTGGCCCATATCCAACCTTGCCGTTACACTATTGGTCCGGATACCCCCCTGAACTTTACGATAAGGTCTATATATAACCCTTCTTTTTTTAATAAAATATTTTTTTTGTAAAAACATACTTGTAAAAACTGAAAATTATTTGGTGAAAATAATTTCTTCAGTTCTTAAAAAATGAAAATATTTTGTTAAAAAATAAATTTTTTTTCCTGTTTTTACAAAAAAAAAAACTGTTTTTACGAATTTGTTTTTCCAGTTTTTACAAAAAAAAAAAAATTTTCAAAAATTTTTTACAATTTTTTAAAGTTTTACAAAAAGAAATTAGAACATTTCCAAAAGAAAAGAAATTTCTTTTTGTGAAACTTTAAAAAAATTGCAAAATCATTTTTTTAACAAAATGTTTTTTTGTAAAAACTAAAAAAAAAATGTAAAAACAGAGGAATTAGAACATTTTCAGTTTTTAACAAAATATTTTCGTTTTTTAAAAACTGAATAAAATATTTTCAACAAATTATTTTCGCTTTTGAAAAATATTTTTTTCTTCTTTTTTCAGTTTTTTTAAAGATTTTTTTTGTAAAAAATGGAAAAATAAATTTGTAAAAACTGTTTTTTTTGTTTGTAAAAATAGAAAAAAAAATATTTTTTAACAAAATATTTTCTTTTTTTAAGAACTGAAGAAATTATTTTCAACAAAATATTTTTAGTTTTTACAAATATATTTTTACAAAAAAAAACATTTTGTTAAAAAAACGAGGGTTATATATAGACCTTATCGTAAAGTACAGGGGGGTATTTGGCTCCGTTTAAAGTCCAGGGGGGTATCCGGTCCAATAGTGTAACGGCAAGGTTGGATATGGGCCAAACTTTTAACGAGGGTTATATATAGACCTTATCGTAAAGTTCAGGGGGGGTATTTGGACCTTTTCCGTATATATATATTTGATAAAAAAAAGATTACCAAAAAAAATGTGTTAATTTTACCTTTAGCATTCGAGTAAAGCTATAAGATGCCGTCGAAAGTGAAAACTCGTAATGCTGGGATAAGTTGGCATAAGCCATACTTTGAGAGGCACTTAAATTAGAATTGTAAAAAACGCTCTCATCTCTTGTTGAATCCTACGAATAAATATAAGAAATAGTATAACTGTGTAACATTATAATAGTTGGTCAATATGAAATATTCGAATTATGAATTGAAATAAAATATGATATACCTGGTTGATACAATTTCACTTATCAATTTTAGTTCTATCATTAACTGTAGATCCATCTTGATTAATAGAATCTGACTTCTTTCCTCGAGCTTTTTTACTCTTTGAGTTCGCTTCAAGAGAAGTTTTGATCCTCTTTTTCAGACGTTTTGTATTATCTTTTTTTTTTTTAAACTTTTGGCTCGTGAGAGGAGATCTCTGTCATTATTTTCTTCTTGAAAATCTCTCGTCGAACCAGTAGTGTGGAGAGATGGAGTTGTCACCTCCATAATTTATTTCAATCTTGCACTTAACTCATTTACACATGTTGCCGCTAGCTTATAGCCTTCATATGTTTCAGAAGCTTTAGCTGCCATTCTAACAAATATAGGACAAAGAATTCTATAACGATTCACAACGATTAGCTTTGAATCCTTGATCTCTATATCTTGCCCATCAATTTCTTTAATATTTACGGCCTTTGCAGTTTTTGTCCATCTTTTCAAAATATACTCATCTGAAATTTTATCCACTCCTCTTATCACATCAAGAATTCTTATTGTATGATAACAAAGTATACCCATAGACTCAAATTTCATGCAAGTACAAGATATATGATCTGCCTCTGTCACCTTAACAATATGCTCTCGAGTTTTCCCATACTTGCTAACCTTATACATGATGGAAAAATTATTTTCCTCATATCCATTCACTTTGATTATTAAAGACTTCATATATTCATCTTGAAACTTAAAAAAAATATTTGGTGTATATACCTCTCTAGCATGAAATAAAATTGGCACCTTTGCTTTTAATACTGGCAACCGTTGTGATGCATCACATGTATCCTGCAGCTCATTATATTTTTTGTCCTCAATTTCTCTATCGTAATGCTTAAAAAACTGTACCAAATTATAATCAGACTGCAAATAATCCTTTAATTCACTATTCAAACTCTCACTTAATTGTGTGCTATTTGTGACGACCCGGTCCGTCGTCTCATGTGTTACTGCTCCGTTTTTCCCGCTTATTACTTTTTCATGTTTCATTATCGGCATTTGGTGAGTTAGAGTCGAATCGATTTGGTTTTGGTAGGAAATGAGACATTTAGTCTCTTTAAGGAAGGCTTATATTGAAAAAGTCAACCGGATGTTGACTATTGAGTTAGAGGGCTCGGATATGAATTCCGGTGATTCGATTAGCTTCGGGGGCTGATTTGTGACTTAGGAGTGCGATCAGAATTGATTTTGGAGGTCCGGTGTAGAATTGGACTTAAATTGACGAACTTAGTATTTTGACGAATTCCGGTTGGTAGGTGAGATTTTAATCCGGGGGTCGGAATGGAATTTCGAGAGTTGCAGTAGTTCCGTTAAGTGATTTCGGATATGTGTGCAAAATTTCAGGTCATTCGGAGGTGCTTTGGTTGGGTTTTTCATCAAATGCGTATTTCGGAAGTTTTGATGAAACTTGTACACGCGTGATTTTTGACCCTCCCCTAGATTTTTCACATTTTTAGCGTAAATATTTAATTTAGGACTAATATAGCTATTTTAGCTAATTTTGACTATTTTACTTTATTTCATTACAAAAAATGAAAAACTACAAAAAAAAAAAAGATATATAAATTTTAGTTTATGTATTTGTCATAAACTTAAAAAATATAAAAAAAAATAGTATCTTATTTTTATCTTTATATAATTACAAAAATTTAAAAAAAAATAGCTTCATTAATGTTTTGTAGTTATTTTAAACTTAAAAAATACAAAAAATAGTACTTTATATTTTTATCTTTATATAAAAACGAAAATTACAAAAAAAAAGTTTTATTAATATTTTGTAGTCATTTTAAACTTGAAAAAAAATACAAAAAAGTACTTTATATTTTTATCTTTATATAAAAACGAAAATTACAAAAATAGTTTCATTAATATTTTTGTAGTTATTTTAACCTTGAAAATACAAAAATATCTTTGTTTTAATTGTCAGTCATATTTTAATAATTATTTTTTTACGTAAGATTAATTAAATAACATCGTGTTATTATTTTCGGTTCCGGGCAAAGAGTAATATTCGGGTTTAAACTACCAGTTTTTATGCCTAATTTTCGGACCTAGCTCATAACAACCTAAGCTCAATACCCATACCCAACCCCACTACTCTAAACCCTAGAGTAGTGGGAGACACCTTTTGCACATTTTTGTGCCAGGATTTACGGAAAAGATACACAATACACAAAAGGTGGACAATTTTTAAAATCAGATTCAAAAGGGAAGAGGTCACGTTTTTTTGAAAAAAAAAGAAGAAAAAAGGCATCAAATTTTTGAGAGGAAAAATACATATACACATTACATGACAATACAATAAAGGACTCACGTTTTTTTAGCAAGAAAAAAAGACCATTGTTCAGTCATCTTCTCAACTGAAAAACCCTAAGAAAGTTGCCTCCACCCAACACCAACGTCGACCAGCTCCACCATTTTTCCGTCCAGCAACAACCAAGCACCTCCAGCCCTCTCAACGTCAACCAGTCGACCATCCTTCACGCCAGTCCCTCACCAAACAAGCCCAGCGACCAAACACCACGAACCAGCAGCCTGCTTCTTCCTCACGTCCAAACGACCCCTTCTGCTTCATCTTCTCGTTCCAGTCTGCTGCATCGCAAAAACCAGTAGCAGCCAACATCTCGGGTCGCTGACAGTCTTGGTTCGAGTTTTCTTATTTCCATCGAGGTCGCCGGAGGTGTCGAGGTACTGTCCGTTGGTTTTCCGGTTCGATTTCTTGTTCTCGGTTGAAGTTTTCCAGTCCTAAGAATTTTTTGATTCAATAGCTGTTGCTCTCAAAGGTATGTGCGTTCACCTCTCTTAGTCTTACCATTGACAAATAAAGGTAAAATGGTTCACTGTAATCTGCTGAAATGGATATGTATTTGGAATTCAATGTCATGTTTGGATCTTGTTTTGGCATCTGTTCCTTACTTATAAGGCAACTAATTAATTGTGTTGAAGTCTAGCTATTTGTATTTTTGGCTTTTTATATTCCTCACTTACAAGATCTCAAATTCCTCACTTACGTAGGTATGCTTTTGGCTTTTTGTATGGTGAAATTGATATGATTATGGGTAAATATTATGTGTTGTTATAAGATTTTGGTCAGCTTCATTCTCAAATCCGAAAGCAAAGTTGGTTGGAAGTTGCTATAGATCTGATTAGGTCGATTGGAGTTGATTTATTTACTAATAGGCTGTTACGTAAGTATTTTCGTTTGGCTGAGTTTGCTATAGTATCGGGAAGCCTAATTTGAATGTCGTTTTTTATGTAGTTGTGATGCTAAAACATTTTTATAATTGGTCTGAGTCATGACTAACATACTGATTGTGAAAACTTTAATTTGTTGGATTTGCATGGAAGTGTTTTCGTTATTGGTTTTGATTTTTGCTTTATGAAAGCACAAATTTTGAATGATAATAATATTAATGATATTAGCTTGTAAAGAAAACTTTGGAAAATGTATAGTGCTTGTGGACGGAACATTTAAGAAGCTACAAATATGGATTTTTTTTTATTATTATTCATGTAAATAGAATATAATTTTCAATCATAATATGAGGCCCTCGCTTAATTAATCTTGTATTGATCCTTAGAAAACGGGACGGGCTATTTAGCAAATTTTTATGGCCTCCCGCAAAGATAATAAACGCGTAGTTACTCTAGACGCGTATTTTAATAAAATTATCTTCTTAAATACGGGTGCGCATTTATGTGACCCAAATCCAAATCCCAACGAAGTCGAAATGTGTCGATAATCACGGGTACATTGATTGTGACGTGGTTCGGGATGCATTTTCACGACGTTGCAATTCTCTTTAAAATAATAAATAATAAAAGCACTTAATTAGCCTTTAAGTAATAAATGAGACGAGTCCCGTTAAACAAAACCCATAAAATGAGGGGCCCTCAGTAAATATTTATATAAAATACTTAGAGTTCAGGAGGATCGATTAGCGAATTTCACGGTCTTTCCTAAAGTTAACAACGCGTAGTTGCTTCACGCATATTATGTTAATAATATCAACTTCCTTGAACTCGGTTGATGCAATTATGCAGCGTGATCGAAATATTAAAACCGGCTAATACAACATTTTTTTGCTTTTTTGCTTTTTTGCTTTTTGATTTTTCCTTTTGCTTTTTGCTTTTGTTTTTTCTTCTTTTACTTTTGCTTTTGCTTTTCCTTTTCCTTTTTGCTTTTTGCTTTTCCTTTTTGCTTTTACTATTGTCTCCCTTCGTAAATGTAGTTGTGTTTCTTCAAATATTTTTGGCTTTGATAATTAGATGTGTAGGATTACAGTTGTGTTCTTTAAATATCCGTAAAAATGCATATAGGTTTGAACTTGTATTAAAATCAGATAAATAAGCCAAATATGACAGTTGAGCGACCGTGCTAGAACCACGGAACTCGAAAATGCCTAACACCTTCTCTCGGGTTAACAGAATTCCTTATCCGAATTTCTGGTTCGCGGACTGTAATACAGAGTCAATCTTTTCCTCGATTCGGGATTCAAACCGGTGACTTGGGACACCATTAATCTCCCAAGTGGCGACTCTGAATTAAATAAATAAATCCCATTTCGATTGTCCTTTAATTGGAAAAACTCCCTTTATCACGCCCTTCGCGGGGTGCGGTAGCGCCAAAAGGAGGTGTGACAAAACTTAGGCTTGAATCTGAGGTGATTTGATGGTTTTAGCGTTGTTTGATGTGTTTTAAAGATTGGAACAATTTTGAATAACGTTTTAGGATGGGTTGGTGATTTTGGTTGAGGTTCCGGGGGCCTCGGGGTGATTTCAGGTGGTCAAACAGACCATTTTTGGACTTATAGTATTGCAGGTTTTCAGCTGTGTTATTGCAGAAGAGTTGTTCATCGCGTTCGCGTGGGGTGTGTCGCGAACATGTAAAGTAAATTGGAGAGTCCTGGAAAATGGTCTTTGCGTTCGCGTAGCTCAGGGTCGCGTTCGCGTTGTTCTGTGGAGTATACCATCGCGTTCGCATAGGTGGTCTCGCGTTCGCGTTGAAGGGGGCCTGGGGCCCTGCCAAGTTGTTCGTGATCGTGATGTAGGGGTTGCGTTCGCGTAGGTAAGGGAACCTGTGCATCGCGTTTGCGTAATAGGTAACGCGTTCGCGTAGTTGGAGGATTTAAGTCATCGCGTTTGCGTACTGGAAGACACATTCGCGTAGAGTAAATCTGTGGTCAACATTATTTGGTCATCGCGAACGCGTGGGTCTTGGACCGCGTTCGTGTAGTGTAAGGCACCTGGGCAGAAGGCTATTTCATCCGCGAGCCTATTCATTTTTCCTCCATTATTGACCACCTTAAGAGATTTTTGGTAGAAATTGAAGAGGATTTTGACGGGAATTGATTGGAGGTAAGTCTCGTGACCTAGAAACATCATTTTATTGAAGAATCAACCTTTAATTCTTGGAAAATTGGGTAAAAATTGGAAGAACTAGGGCTTGGTTTTTTAAATGAATATTTGGAATTTGAAAGGGCATTTGAACTCTGATTTTGGTAAATTTGATATGTATGGACTCGTGGCGAGACGAGAAATCCGGTGATGTGAACTTTGTAATTTTTCGAGAAGTGGGCCCGGGGCTCAGGTTTTGCCAACTTCATGATTTTCGATGTTTTTTGAGTCTTTTCGATTGGGTTATGTTCCATTAGCCTATTGTAACGTATTCCTTGTGGTTTTGATCAGATTCAGCGCGCGAGGAGGTCGATTCAAGGGGAAAAGGCATAGCGAGCTAGATTTTGGGCCGGCTTGAGGTGAGTAATAAATGTAGATGATGACCTGAGGGTTTGAGACCTCGGAATATCACATTTTGACGCTACATTGAGGTGAGACATGTACTCTATGACAAGTGCGGGGTCGTTTGTGATTGGGGATTGTGACTTAGTCCATCCCGAGTGATGTTCATACTGTGTTCTTGACTAGAAATTGTCTGGTAATCATCCTACTTGGATTTTATGGATATATTTGGGCTTTGTGCCGATCATTTACATCCTTCAGGGATTATTATCACTGTTTCCATATCACTTGGCATGTTAAATGATTTCAGTCCCGAGTTTAAACATTGTTTTGAAATGTTCAGCCATATTTCTAAGAATTGAAACTTAAACTACATTTTTCTGACATTGTGAGCTGAGAGCTATTACTCTAATATTACCCGGGGGGTTTACGTGCATATTCTGGACTGAGTATGGATCGGGCTGCACGTTGCAGCAATGTTACACTGATATTGCGTTTGGGTTGTAGGAGCCCCTCCGGAGTCTGAACCCCCACAGTGAGCGCGGGTGCCCAAATGGATCGGGTTGCGCGCCGCAATGGTCATATGCATTGCATTCATACATTGTCATTTATCTGATTTACCTGTCATTGAATTGCTACTATTTCACCATTAAATGTGCTGAATTGTCAGCTATAGCTTTACATTGTAATATTTTGCGATTTCTTACCTTCAGTCATTATATATGTTTATTACTCACTGAGTTGGAGTACTCACTTTACTCCCCGCACCACGTGTGTAGATACAGGTGTCCCGGAGGCTCAGTAGAGTTATTGGCTGCTTTCAGATTCATCCCGGAGTTGTCGAGGTAGCTGTCTGGCGTCGGCAGGACCCGACTTCTCCCCTATCCCTTTGTTTTTCTGCATCCTAAACTTTCTTCTGTTTAGATATTTCTACTCAGTTATACGTAGAGGCTCTAGACTCGTGACCCCAAATCTATTGGGAGTTGTATTGACAGCTGTTATGGTTTCCGTACTATTTCTGTCTACTATCACTAGTTGGAACTGTATTATCTGATAGGTTAACTCTATTAAATGGTAAGGGGTTGTGTATTTGGATTTGGGAGTGTTTGAATTGTCGGGCTTGCCTAGCAATTGTGTTGGGT
Source organism: Nicotiana glauca (assembly GCA_026770625.1). Lineage (NCBI taxonomy): Eukaryota > Viridiplantae > Streptophyta > Magnoliopsida > Solanales > Solanaceae > Nicotiana > Nicotiana glauca. Next base: position 75,774 of record MU667060.1, on the reverse strand, counting down.
GCCATCACAACCGGGATTGGGGTCGTGACAAGTTGGTATCAGAGCCTAGGTTACTAGGCCTCACGAGTCATGAGCCGGTTTAGTAGAGTCTCGCGAATCGGTACGGAGACATCTGTATTTATCCTCGAGAGGCTACAGAACCTTTAGGAAACACTTCATATTCTTGAAATTCTTGTCGTGCAGCTTTGTTGATCCGAGAACTAAACTTTTGTATTCTATTCTCTCGCAGATGGCGAGAACCCGTACTACCGGACGTGGAGGACGACCACCATTACCACCCACTAGAGGACGTGGGCGCGGTCGTGGTCGTTGTCGAGGTAGACCAGCAAGGGCAGCACCTGCAGATCCACCAGTTTCTCCGGTTTAGGACCAGCCCCCAGCTGTAGATGCTCCAGTAGCACCCGTTCAGGCACCGGCACTGCCCATTGTGATTCCTGGTCTCCAGGAGGTTTTAGCTCAGATACTATCCGTCTGCACTGGCCTGGCTCAGGCAGTCTCATCCACTGCCGTAGCAGCTACCTCACAGACCGAGGGTGGTCATCAGACCCCCGCTGCTCGCACACCTGAGCAGGCTGTTCAGGGATTGCAGACACCGGGAGCAGCCCTAACTCAGCCAGTTGCCCCAGTTTCACCAGTCACACCAGCTCCAGATTATGTGGTTCCAGCTATGCCAGATGATGAGCAGCGTCGACTGGAGAGGTTCGGTAGGCTCCAGCCTCCGACGTTCAATGGTGCGAAGGGCGAGGATGCCCAGGGATTTCTAGACAAGTGTCAGTGTATGCTTCGCACCGCAGGGATTTTGGAGTCGAGTGGAGTGGCTTTTACTACTTTCCAGTTCACAGGGCCTGCATTTACATGGTGGGAGGATTTCGAGAGGCGTAGGTCTGTTGGTGCCGCACCACTCACATGGCAGCAGTTTTCTACTCTCTTTCTAGAGAATTATGTCCCGCAGTCTCGTAGAGAGGAGTTGCGGCGTCAGTTTGAGTGGTTGGTTCAGGGGGACATGTCTGTGACCCAGTACGAGATGAGGTTTACACAGTTAGCTCGGTATGCTACTTGGATGATCCCGATAGATCGGGAGAGGATTAGGAGGTTTGTGGATGGCCTCAACTATTCACTTCGCATTCTGATGACCAGAGAGAGAGTTATGGGTGCCTCGCTCGAGGGGGTAGTTGACATGGCTCGAGAGATCGAGACAGTTTATCGTAGGGAGCGTGAGGAGAGGGAGGCCAAGAGGCCTCGAGGTTCAGGTAGCTTCAGTAATGCTCCGTCTAGGGGCCAGTTCCAGCGTGGCAGAGGTCGTTCCTTCAGGCCTCCTCAGTCAGGTCGTCCAGAGTACAGTGGGGCTTCTTCAGGCCGCGGTCCTCAGGGATTTCAGCAGGGCCAGTCTTCACTTAGTGCCCTCCCAGCACAGAGCTCTACTCCTACCTCTTCAATCCAGGGTTTTTCAGCAGCGAGGGGTTCCCTTCAGTCCCCTTCTCCAGTACCAGGCAGCTTCTTCGAGTGCGGTGAGTTTGGCCATATGAGTAGACAGTGTCCTCGGCTTCGTGGTAGTCAACCTTAGCAAAGGGATCAGCCCTCCTCTTCTACTCCATCTACTTCAGCACCCTCTCAGTCAGGTAGGGGTGGGGGCCAGACAGCTAGGGGCCGCCCTAGGGGTGGAGACCGATCTGGTGGTGGTCAGGCTCGATTTTGTGCTCTCCCAGACAGGAGGGACGCCATTGCATCAGATGCTGTTATCACATGTATTATCTCAGTCTGCCACAGGGATGCTTCTATTTTGTTTGATCCCGAATCTACCTACTCTTATGTGTCTTCATATTTTGCCCATCATCTTAGTACGACCCGTGATTGTCTTGCTTTGCCAGTGCATGTATCTACCCTGGTGGGCGATACTATTATTGTAGACCATGTGTATCGGTCTTGTCTGGTAACTATTGGGGTTCTGGAGACCCGAGTTGATTTGTTATTGCTGAGCATGGTAGATTTCGATGTTATCCTGGGCATGGACTGGCTATCTCCGTGCCATGCTATTCTGGACTGTCATGCTAAGACAGTCACATTGGCCATACTGGGTGTTCCGAGGATTGAGTGGCGTGGTATGATTGACTATATACCCAGCAGGGTGATCTCTTTCCTAAAGGCCCAGCAGATGGTTGGTAAAGGTTGTTTATCATATTTGGCTTTTGTGAGAGATGTCCGAGCTGAGACTCCTAGTCTTGATTATGTTCCCGTTGTGAGGGATTTCCCTGATATGTTTCTAGCAGACCCGCCGGGCATGCCGCCGGACAGGGACATCGATTTCGGTATTGATCTGGTGCCGGGCACTCAGCCCATCTCTATTCCTCCCTATCGTATGGCACCAGCAGAGTTAAAGGAGTTGAAGGAGCAGCTTTAGGAAATCCTAGATAAGGGGTTCATTCGCCCGAGTGTGTCACCGTGGGGTGCACCGATCTTATTTGTTAAGAAGAAGGATGGCACAATGAGAATGTGCATTGATTACAGGCAACTGAACAAGGTGACATTGAAGAAAAAGTATCTACTACCTCGTATTGATGATTTGTTTGACCAGCTCCAGGGGGAAAAAGGTATTCTCCAAGATTGATCTCCGTTCAGTCTATCACCAGCTGAAGATTAGGGATTCAGATATTATGAAGACGGCTTTCAGTATGAGATATGGGCACTATGAGTTTTTGGTTATGTCTTTCGGGTTGACTAATGCCCCAGCCGCGTACATGCACTTGATGAACAGTGTATTTCGGCCGTATCTAGATTTATTTGTGATTATGTTTATTGATGACATCTTTGTGTACTCGCGTAGCCAGGAGGAGCACGCACAACATTTGAGAGTGGTATTGCAGAGACTGAGGGAGGAGAAGCTTTATGCAAAGTTCTCCAAGTGTGAGTTTTGGCTTGGTTCTGTGGCTTTTCTGAGGAACGTGGTGTCCAGTGATGGTATTCAGGTTGATCCAAAGAAGATAGAGGTGGTGTAGAGTTGGCCTAGGCCATCCTCAGCCATTAAGATTCGGATTTTCCTCAGTTTGGCGGGTTATTATCGCTGGTTTGTTCAGGGTTTTTCATCTATTTCTTCGCCCTTGACCAAGTTGACGCAGAAGAATGCACCATCTGTATGGTCGGATGAGTGCGAGGAGAGCTTTCAAAAGCTCAAGACAACTTTGACCACAGCTCCAGTATTGGTATTGCCATCAGCTTCAGGTTCTTACACTGTGTATTGTGATTCTTCGAGAGTTGGGATCGGGTGTATGTTGATGCAGGAGGGTAGAGTTATTGCATATGCTTCTCGTCAGTTGAAGCCCCATGAGAAGAACTATCATGTACATGACTTGGAGTTGGCTGTTATAGTTCATGCTTTGAAGATTTAGAGGCACTATTTATATGGTGTACCTTGTAAGGTATTCACTGATCACCGCAGTCTTCAGCATCTGTTCAAGAAGAAGGATCTTAATTTGAGGCAGCGGAGGTGGCTTGAGTTACTCAAGGACTATGACATTACCATTTTGTATCATTCGGGGAAGGCCAATGTAGTGGTCGATGCTTTGAACCGGAAGACGGTGAGTATGGGTAGTTTGGCGTACATTCCAGTTGGGGAGAGGCCCTTCGCAGTTGATGTTCAGGCTTTGGCCAATCGGATGGTGAGGTTAGACATTTCAGAGCCTAATCGGGTATTGGCTTGCATGGTTTCTCGATCTTCCTTGTATGACCGCATTAGAGAGTGTCAGTATGATGATCCGCATTTGCTTGTCCTTAAGGACAGGGTCCAGCATGATGATGCCAGAGATGTGACTATTGATGATGATGGTGTGTTGAGGATGCAGGGCCGGATTTGTGTGCCCAATATGGATGGGCTTCGGGAGATAATATTAGAGGAGGCCCACAGCTCGTGGTATTCCATTCATCCGGGTGCCGCGAAGATGTATCAAGATTTGAGGTAGCACTACTGGTGGAGGAGAATGAAGAAATATATCGTGAGTTATGTAGCTCGGTGTCTCAACTGTCAGCAGGTCAAATACGAGCATCAGAGGCCCGGTGGTGTATTTCAGCGGATGGATATCCTAGAGTGGAAGTGGGAGAGGATTACTATGGATTTTGTGAGTGGTCTCCCTTGTACCTCGAGGAAGTTTGATTCAGTTTGGATGATTGTAGATAGGCTGACCAAGTCCGCGCACTTCATTCCGGTGTGTACTACCTATTTTTCGGAGCGGCTGGCAGGGATTTTCATCTGGAAGATTGTACGGTTGCATGGGGTCCCAGTTTCTATTATCTCAGATAGGGGTACTCAGTTTACTTCCCAGTTTTTGAGGACTTTTCAGCGAGATTTGGGCACCCAGGTAGAGTTGAGCACAGCGTTTCATCCTCAGACGGACGGGCAGTCCGAGCATACTATTTAGATATTGGAGGACATGTTGCGTGCCTGTGTTATTGATTTTGGGGGTTCTTGGGCTGAGTTCTTGCCACTTGCAAAGTTTGCCTACAACAACAGCTATCAATCCAGTATCCAAATGGCGCCGTATGAGGCCTTATATGGGAGACGGTGTAGATCTCCGGTTGGTTGGTTCGAGCCCGGCGAGGCTAGGTTATTGGGGACAGAATTAGTCCAGGACACATTAGAGAAGGTGAAAGTGATCCAGGAGAGACTTCGTATAGCTCAGTCGCGTTAGAAGAGTTATGCAGACCGGAAGGTCCGAGATGTATCTTATATGGTGGGCGAGAAGGTCTTGTTGAAGGTTTCGCCTATGAAGGGCGTTATGAGGTTTGGGAAGAAAGGGAAGCTGAGTCCACGGTTCATTGGGCCTTTTGAGATACTTAGGAGGATTGGGGAGGTGGACTATATGCTTGCTTTTCCACCCAGCTTGTCGGGGGTTCATCCGGTATTCCATGTTTCTAAGCTCCGGAAGTATGTTGGGACCTGTCTCATGTGTTAGACTTCAGCACGGTTCAGTTGGATGATGACTTGACCTATGATGTGCAGCCAGTGGCTATTTTGGGTCGTTAGGTTCGAAAGTTGAGATCAAAGGATATAGCTTCGGTGAAGGTGCAGTGGAGAGGTCGTCCCATGGAGGAGGCTACCTAGGAGACCGAGCAGGAGATGCGGAGCAGATATCCTCACCTATTTGAGGCTTCAGGTATGTTTCTTGACCCACTCGAGGACGAGCGTTTGTTTAAGTTGGGGAGGATGTGACGACCCAGCCCGTCCTCTCATGTGTTACTGCCTCGTTTTTCCCATTTAATACTTCTTCATGTTTCATTATCGGCATTTGGTGAGTTAGAGTCAAATCGATTTGGTTTTGGTAGGAAATGAGACATTTAGTCTCTTTAAGGAAGACTTATATTGGAAAAATCAACCGGATGTTGACTATTGAGTTAGAGGGCTCGGATGTGAATTCCGGTGATTCGGTTAGCTTCGGGGGGTGATTTGTGACTTAGGAGTGCGATCGAAATTAATTTTGGAGGTCCGGTGTAGAATTAGGCTTGAATTGACGAAGTTAGTATTTTGGCGAATTCTGGTTGGTAAGTGAGATTTTGATCCGGGGGTCGGAATGGAATTCTAAGAGTTGCAGTAGTTCCGTTAAGTGATTTTGGATATGTGTTCAAAATTTCAGGTCATTCGGAGGTGTTTTGGTTGGGTTTTTGATCAAATACGTATTTCGGAAGTTTTGATGAAACTTAGGCTTGAACCCGAGGTGATTTGATGGTTTTAGCGTTGTTTGATATGTTTTGAAGATTGGAGCAAGTTTGAATAACGTTTTAGGATGGGTTGGTAATTTTGGTTGAGGTCCCGGGGGCCTCGGGGTGATTTCGGGTGGTCAAACGGACCATTTTTGGACTTATAGTATTGCAGGTTTTCAGTTATGTTATTGCAGAAGAGTTGTTCATCGCGTTCGCGTGAGGTGTGTCGTGAACGCCTAGAGTAAATTGGAGAGTCCTGTAAAATGGTCTTCGCGTTCGCATAGCTCAGGGTCGTGTTCGCGTTGTTCTGTGGAGTATACCATCGCGTTCGCGTGGGTGGTCTCGCATTCGCGTACAAGGGGGCCTGGAGCCCTGCCAAGTTATTCATCGCGATCGCGATGTAGTGGCTGCGTTCACATAGGTAAGGGAACATGTGCATCGCGTTCGCGTAACAGGTAACGCGTTCGCGTAGTTGGAGGATTTAAGTCATCATGTTCGCGTACTGGAAGACGCATTCGCGCAGAGTAAATCTGTGGTCAACATTATTTGGTCATCGCGAATGCATGGGTCTTGGACCGCGTTCGCGTAGTGTAAGGCACCTGGGCAGAAGGGTTTTAATTGATTATTTTATCCGCGAGCCTATTCATTTTTCCTCCATTGTTGACCACATTAAGAGATTTTTGGTAGAAATTGAAGAGGATTTTGACGGGAATTGATTGGAGGTAAGTCTCGTGACCTAGAAACGTCATTTTATTGAAGAATCAACCTTTAATTCTTGGAAAATTGGGTAAAAATTGGAAGAACTAGGGCTTGGTTTTTGAAATGAAAATTTGCGATTTGAAAGGGCATTTGAACTCCGATTTTGGGAAATTTGATATGTAAGGACTCGTGGCGAGATGAGGAATCCGGTGATGTAAATTTTGTAATTTTTCGAGAAGTGGGCCCGAGGCTCGGGTTTTGCCAACTTCGTGATTTTCGATATTTTTCGAGTCTTTTCGATTGTGTTATGTTCCATTAGCCTATTGTAACGTATTCCTTATGGTTTTGATCAGATTCGGCGCGCGAGGAGGTCGATTCAAGGGAAAAAGGCATAGCGAGCAAGATTTTGGGTCGGCTTGAGGTGAGTAATAGATGTAGATGATGACCTGAGGGTTTGAAACCCCGGAATATCACATTGTGACGCTACATTGAGGTGAGACACGTACTCTATGACAAGTGCGGGGTCGTTTATGATTGGGGATTGTGACTTAGTCCATCCCGAATGATGTTCATACTGTGTTCTTGACTAGAAATTATCTGGTAATCATCCTACTTGGATTTTATGGATATATTTGGGCTTTGTGCCAATCATTTACATCCTTTAGGGGTTATTATCACTGTTTTCATATCACTTGGCATGTTAAATGATTTCAGTCCCGAATTTAAACAATTTTTTGAAATGTGCAGCCATATTTTTAAGAATTGAAACTTAAACTACATTTTTCTGACATTGTGAGCTTAGAGCTATTACTCTAATATTACCCGAGGGGTTTACGTGCATATTCTGGACTGAGTATGGATCGGGCTGCACGCCGCAGCGATGTTACACTGATATTGCGCTTGGGCTGTAGGAGCCCCTCCGGAGTCTGAACTCCCACAGTGAGCGTGGGTACCCAAATGGATCGGGTTGCGCGCCGCAACGGTCATATGCATTGCATTCATACATTGTCATTTATCTGATTTACCTGTCATTGAATTGCTACTATTTCACCGTTAAATGTGCTGAATTGTCAGCTATAGCTTTACATTGTAATATTTTGCGATTTCTTACCTTCAGTCATTATATATGTTCATTACTCACTGAGTTGGAGTACTCACTTTACTCCTTGCACCACGTGTGCAGATACAGGTGTCCCGGAGGCTCAGTAGAGTTATTGGCTGCTTTCAGATTCATCCCGGAGTTGTCGAGGTAGCTGCCTGGCGTCCGCAGGACCCGACTTCTCCTCTATCCCTTTGTTTTTCCGCATCCTAGACTTTTTTCTGTTTAGATTTTTCTACTCAGTTGTACGTAGAGGCTCTAGACTCGTGACCCCAGATCTATTGGGAGTTGTATTGACAGCTGTTATGATTTCTGTACTATTTCTATCTACTATCACTAGTTGGAACTGTATTATCTGATAGTTTAACTTTATTAAATGGTAGCGGGTTGTGTATTTGGATTTGGGAGTGTTTGAATGGTCGGGCTTGCCTAGCAATTGTGTTGGGCGCCATCAGGACCGGAATTGGGGTCGTGACACTATTCATGCCACCATAAAAGGTTTGCTTTCTATATGCTGCAAATAATTTTTCTCTCAAAGCATATATTCCTTGCAACCATTCATTTTTATGAAGATTAAATTCATCAAGCATAGTAGTCCAAGCATTTATAAATTCTCCTTCATCCTCATACTCGTAAATGCATTTTCTAAAATCACCACGGAAAGAAGCGTACCTTTTATAAACTTGATTGAGGTATTTTGCAGCATTTTGTTCCATGTGCCAAACACACAACCTATGATGAACTTCAGGCATGACGAATGAGATGGCCTTACTCATAGCAGCATCCTGATCTGTAAAAATAGTTTTGACATTGCTCTAAGAGATGTTTCGAACAACCACTTAAAAGATTCTGAAGTCTCATCATATATCAGTGCACCTCCAAATATAATCATTTTTCTATGGTTATTAAATCCAACGAAACTAGCCAATGGTCTATGCTCTTTATTGGTCTGCAGGTACGTAGTTTCAAATGAAAGCACGTCTCCAAAAATCTCATAATCTATTATCATCTTAGAATCTGCCCAAAATATGTTCGTGATCATATCATTAACATCCAACTGTACTGCAAAAAAGAAAGATGGATCTTCAACTCTTTTTTTCTCAAAATATTCTAATAGTACTCCTAGAAGAAAATACCAAAAATAAGTACGTTTGTGCTATTTTTAATATGAGAAAATCATATTTCAAAGACTAAATAAAAAATTATTGGGCAATTGGAACAAGTAATTTACCTGCTTCTCCTTGTCCCGTAGCTTTTTGCCTTTTGGTTCGAAGGTAGTTCTTATGATCTAACTTAGTATAGCCCAAATTTGCTCGGCCACCAACTTGAAGACTCATAAAATCAAATGTTCCTTTAGAAAATAATCCAGCATCCTCCGCCAAATTGATTTCGTGAGTTTGTACGTCGTTCAAATTTCTGTGAGATGGCAACATGTGAATCATTGTCGGCGGAACGAGAAGATGGTTATGTTCTAACTCAACCTTAGTAATATGGTACTTTCCAACAGATTGGCGAGTAACAGCAATATGATCTTGACATCCTGTTCTAGTCTCTTTTCGTGGATTTTTTGCTTGATATTTTCATTTATCATCTCCACGAAAACCCTCCTTGAAACATGTAAGCTTTCGTGATGATACATAACCCAATTTCTTATTTATGTTCACGTACTCTTTAGGAACACTAAAACCAATCCTTCTTGCATACTCATTGTAAAAATTAAATGCACTCTCATCGTCGTCAAACTCAAGACCAAGCGCAGGCTCACGATCTATTGACCCTTGGAAATTATTTTGTAAAACTTCTTTGGCAGTAGCTTCACACTTGCTTTCTCCAAAATTGTCCATTATACTTCAAAAGAAAAAGAACACAAAACATAGAAACATCATTAAGTTTTGAATTATTTAACTAGAAATATATAAACTTGTTATAAATTTATTTTAAAAAAACTATTTAAACTTGTTGCATTTGAATTCTAATATGTAATGGAAAAAATATTATACTAGAACAGATGTAATGCATCTTCCAAAGAATATACAATAATTACAGTACCTTAATAAATCAAATTTAATAACACTAAATAAGTCTAGTAAAAAAAAAGTAGAACCTTGTCTTTCAAAAATTCTTCAGCTGCTACGAAGTTGATCTTAATAATAATGACACTTTTGGTTTCTTAGGGAAAGAATAGAAAGCAATATTCTTATAAATCTACAATATATAATTAGTTAGAAAGATAAATGCAAATATTTGATTTCTTATTCATAATCTTTTATGAAAGGAATGAGATGATTGACTATTTTTTGGCGGTTAAATAATTGGTAAGATGAATTCCCGCCACATTAATTTTTTTTACTTTTCTTACACTTATTTTATTGTCACGACCCCAAACACGGTCGTGATGGCGCCCAACACAACTGCTAGGCAAGCCCGACCAATTCACTCTCAACCCGAGCATAAAGCTCAAAACCATTTGTTTGAAAAATCGTTAACAGCATTTAAACTAGAAGTCTAACTGATAGATAGAAAT
>MU667060.1:22628-65087 GCA_026770625.1 Nicotiana glauca | reverse complement strand
TAACAACATTATTTGAAGCTACAAGTTCATACCTGATGGAATCCCTTCGAAATCTCTCAATTATCGCCCAAAATCGCCTCTCCCGAAGTCCCAAAATATTTTCTAACTTCTGAAAATCGAAACCCAATGTTTCATTAAACACTCAGCATTTTTCGCTTCTGCGGAGAAATTGTACTTATGCGACTTCCGCTTCTGCGGAAACTGTCCACTTCTGCGGCTTCACCTCAACTCATCCAAAACCGCTTCTGCGGTTATTAGTACGCTTCTGCGGACTCGCATATGCGGAAAATGTTCCACTTCTGCGGAACCTCCCAAGCCATCGCCATTTCGCTTCTGCGATCATTTTCCCGCTTCTGCGGACTCGCTTATGCGAATTAATTTCCGCTTCTGCGGAACTTGCTGAACTCACCTTCAATTTTGCACCTACGGAGAATTTTCCGCTTCTGCGGTCTCCCTTCCGCAGATGCGGAAATACCTGCTGCAACTCAAAACCAGCAAACTTCAACTCCAAATTCTCTCGTTCAACCACCCGAATTCAACCCGAGGCCCTCGGGACCTCAACCAAAAATACAGATATGTTCTATTACCTCATTCGAACTTGTTCCAATCATAAAAATACGATCATTAACACAAAAATCATCAAATCACGACGAATTCAAGCCTAAGATTAACTAAAACTTCCGAATCTCACATTCGATCAAAAACCCGACCAAACGACGTCCGAATGACCTGAAAATTTGCAGACATATCCAAAATTACCTAACAAAGCTACTGCAACTCTCGGAATTCCATTCCGACCCCCGGATCAAAATCTCACCTATCAACCGGAATTCACCAAAACTCCAACTTCGCCAATTCAAGCCTATTTCTACACCGGACCTCCAAATTCAATTCCGATCGCTCCCTAAGTCATAAGTCACCTCCCGAAGCTAACCGCACCACCGGAATTCACATCCGAGCCCTCTAACCACATAGTCAACTTCCGATTGATTTTTCTGAAACAAACTTCCTTCTAAGAGGCTATATGCCTTATTTTCAACCAGAACCTATTCAATTACACCCGCTAGACTCTATTACTGATATAGAAACATGAAGCAACACAATAAAGGGAAAACGGGCGGTAACTCACGTGACGACGGGCCGGGTTGTCACATTTATGGAGATCAAAAAGCTTAGTTATGACATCATGGTGGGGCCTGCATGTTGTGTTGAGTGAGAGAAAAGTGACTGACACCGTTAGCAGTAAACTATTTGTTATTTTATTTATATGAAATTGCATTACCATTTTTAGTTGTTTAGTGATCTATTTAATCTCAGCCTTGAATTGATTGGGTAGACACATGGCACAAATCCGTAAGTGTATTGAGCAATAATGGACAAATTATCAACTGGAGGGGATCTCCACTCAAGACTTCAAAGACTTGATTTTCATGGTAAAAATCTAAAAGATTTTCTGGGGCCATGTGATTTTCGGTATTGCCTTGAGTAGATGTATTTTGGCGCGAAGAGAGGGATTATAGGAAGTTTGGGATTTGATAAAAGAAAGAATTAATCATGGTTAGAATTAGGGGTGTACAAAGAAAACCGATAAATCGCACCAAACGGATAATTCGAGTCAAACGGAGAAAAAAAAAATTCGATTGTGATTTGGTTTGTATTGAAAAAAAAAAATTCAACCATAATTAGTTTGGTTTTAACTAAAAGAAGTCAAACCGAAACCAAACCAACACGATAGTATATTTATACAATTTTAAAAAATATTTTATACATATAAATATTTATTATAATGTAATTTATAAATATTTCTTAAACTTTTTCTCAATTTTATCTATTAATATATTATTTCCAGTTTTGGACTTAATATTCTTGAATGGTAAATAAATTTTAACAAAACGCCCTCGGGCCCACGTGGTCAAAACACGAGGTTCGAACCAAAATCCGGTTACACATTCCCCCACGAGTTCATATCTATGCTTTGTTTTGAAATCGGACCTCAAATTGAGGTCCAACTCCCCAATTTGAAGAAAACCTAAGTTCTACCCAAAATCCCCATTTTCACCCATGAAATTCATTGATTTTAAGATGAAAACATGTTTAATGATGTTGAAGATCGAAGAAATTAAGTAAAAGTTGACTTACAAATGATTTAGAGAAGATGGATTTCTTGGAAAATCGCCTATGGAGTTTGTGTTTTGAAAGAATGGTGAAAAGTGATGAAAATTCGGCTAAGTATAAAATTTGCTGGCCTGCGGATATGGGAAATGCGAAGTTGGGTTCGCAGTTGCGAACAATGCAGGCTTGGGAATTGCGACATTTCTGTTCGCATTTGTGAACTCAAGTCTGGATGCCAGGTTTCGCATTTGCGAAAATGTGATCGCATTTGCAATCAGTGGCCTCTCGCATTTGCGAGCAAAATCCTCGCATTTGCGACCTGTGCGAAATTTCCCAGACCTTGCAATTGCGACTCGAAGCTCGCATTTGCGAGTCTCCCCTTCGCATTTGCGAAAACCACAAAAGCCAACATACCAGATTTTTCAAAAAATGAGAAATGCAATCCGATGCCTATCCAAAACTCATCCGAGCCCTCGGGGCTCCAAACCAATTATGCACACAACCTCAAAAACATCCTACGGACTTATCCGTGCGATCAAATCGCCAAAATAACATCATATACAATGAATAAACCTCAAAATTCATAATTTCTTCCAAGTTATCATAAAACATCAAATTTCCATTTCAAGTCCGAAACACGTCAAATGATGTCCGTTTTCAACCAAACTTTACAAAAAGCGCTTAAATCACATATAAGACTTGTACGGGACATCGGAACCAAAATACGAGCCCGATACCATAGTCTTCTGATCAAATTTCCTTTCCATTTTCCTTAATTAATTTCAGAAAATAATTTCACACAAAAATTCATTTCTCGGGCTTGGGACCTCGGAATTCGATTCCGGGCATACGCTCAAGTCCTATATTTTTCTACGGACCCTCCGGGATAGTCAAATTACGGGTCCGGGTCCGTTTACCCAAAATGTTGACCAAAGTCAACTTTAATCATATTAATATCAAAATTCATCATTTTTCACACAAAATTCATATTTAAGCTTTCCGGCTACGCGCATGCAAAATCGAGGCGACTGAAGATGAGGTTTTCAAGGCCTCGGAAGCACGGAAAAGAGAGAAAACAGGTGATGACCCTTTGGGTCGTCACATTAAAAATTAAGGAATGTGATTTAATTGAATAAAATAAAGCCCTAACTGTTATTTAATTCCTTCTTTTATTCATTCTCAACTATTTTTCGCAACCCCAGTGTTGTTCAGTTTCGAAATTCTACACCAAAAGCTTCCGTTAGCAAATCCAAACATAAAAGTCCATTCTTCCCACACCAAAGAGTTCAGTTAGTAAATTTCATAAATACATTGTAGACAAATTTTAACTATAATTGCTCAATAGCCACAGCAAGAAACGCATATCTGATTTCTAAGGAACCGAAATAGATAAAAGAAGAACCTGACAAGAATTGGTCAGTTATTTCCAGAAAAATAAAGTTCCACAACTTACTGTCTTATTCTTTGTTTTTTCACTTGTTGCGTTTTTACTGATTTTTATCCTAACAATTATCTTCAAAGACTTGATTTTCATGGTAAAAATCTAAAAGATTTTCTGGGGCCATGTGATTTTCGGTGTTGCCTTGAGTAGATGTATTTTGGCACGAAGAGAGAAGGATTATAGGAAGTTTGGGATTTGATAAAAGAAAGAGTTAAATGCTTTCATCATGGTTAGAATTAGGGGTGTAAAAAAAACCGATAAATCACACAAAACGGATAATCCGAGTCAAACGAAAAAAAAAATTAGATTGTGATTTGGTTTGTATTGAAAAAAAATTTCGACCATAATTAGTTTGATTTTAACTAAAAGAAGCCCAACCGAAACCAAACCAACCCGATAGTACATTTATACAATTTTAAAAAATATTTTATACATGTAAATATTTATTATAATGTAATTTATAAATATTTCTTAAACTTTCTCTCAATTTTATCTATAAATGTATTATTTCAAGTTTTGGACTTAATATTCTTGAATGGTAAATAAATTTTATAGCTCATAAATGTAGTAACTCAAATAAAGTTCAAATCAATACTAATGCGAACAAAAGAAATTCAGTTCAACACTAGGAATGATGATAGTGTTGGAGATTTGTTTTTTTAGTTTTACATTGGTTTATAATGAAAATGCATAGCTTAGTTTATCTTTTTCTTTAGACTTAGTTATGTAATTAATAGTACTTATTTTATATTTTTTTTGATAACTAAATTATTTTATTAATCACCAAGTAGCAATTACAAAACTATAGCAAAGCTAACACAACTTGCTATTCTTCCTTATACTCTCCTTACTCTCCTACCTAGAAACATAGGCTATACACAAAATTTTTGTTTCTAAGAGTGACCCTAACACTAACCATATAAGCTATTTCTTTTGCAATCTGTTGCCATGTTCTACTTTTTTTCTCAAAAATTCTGATATTCCTCTCTATCCATATATGGTAAGCTACTCCTGCATATATCATTTTGAACACCTGTGCATGCTGAGTTTTCCCTTTGGCTTCAGATAATGACCATTGCAGAAACTGCTGCCAATTGTTGCTTCCCAGAAATTGCCTACCAATCCAATTGCACATTTTACTCCATACTTGAGTAGTATATTCACATTGCCCAAACAGATGGTCTCTTGTTTCTGCTTCTTTCCTGCATAATGCACATTCTGTATCAACATCTATCCTCCAGTTTTGCAGCCTATCACTTGTCAGCAACTCCCCTGTACCATGAGCCACATTATAAATCTTGCTTTTGGCCTTGCTGCATTGTGGAACATCAATGTCTTCCATTCCATTTTTTTGTAGTCTCTTAGCAATTGCAAGTAGATTTGCCTGATCATGCTTTTCTTCTGGTTTGGTAATATCTGCACAGCTTCCAGGACACTATGAGCCTCCAATACTTTCATTACCATCCAACAAGCTTGTTGAGGTATTGCCATTGTCTCCATTTGCTGATTCTTGATATAGTAAGCATGGATCCATCGGATCCACAATTTGTCTTGTTTGTGAGCTAAGTCCCAGCATGTCTTGGCTATAGCTTCTTTATTCCACAGTTTCAAATTAATTATATTAAGTCCCCCTCCTGCCTTAGGTAAACAGACTTTATCCCAGGCTATCAGGGCTTTCTTTGTAATTTTACTTGCTCCAAACCATACATAGGATCTACATATCCCTTCCACCAATCTGATAACCTTTGTTGGGAGGATAAACATTTGTGCCCAGAAAGCTTGAATCCCAAACAGAACACTTTGGACTAACTGGATCCTCTCTGCATATGATAGGGTCTTAGCAGTCCAGGAAGTGATCCTATTAGTCATTTTATCAACTAGAGGTTTCCATTGCATTAAGCTCAGTTTCTTTGTAGATAAAGGAACTCCTAGGTACCTGAATGGGAGTTCACCACTTGCTAATCCCAGCATTTGCAAAATTTGTTGCCTTTTTGTCATAGATATTCCTCCAAAATAAGCTTCACTTTTACTGAGATTCGCTTGCAGCCCAGAGACTTGAGTAAACTGATTGAACTTCTGTTGCATTGCTTGCATTGTCTTCAAATCACCCCTAGCAAATAGAAGTAGATCATCTGTAAAGCTTAGGTAAGTGATCCCTAGCTTTGTACACCTAGGGTGATACTTGAAATTTTTTTCCTTTTTCAGACTAGTCAGATTCATGCTGAGGTACTCCATTGCAATGGAAAATAAGAATGGTGACATAGGGTCACCCTGTCTCAGTCCTTTTGCAGCATTGAAAGGCTTTGTTAGCTCACCATTAACCACAAATTGAATAGTTGACTGTCTGAACACACTTCATAACCCAGGCTATGAACAACTGGGGAAATCCCAGCTCTTCCATCACTTGCTTCATGAACTGCCACTCCACAGAGTCATATGCTTTTTGAAGATCTATCTTTATCATGCATCTAGGAGATAAGTTTTTCCTAGTATAGGCCTTCACCAGTTCATGTACCAAGATTATATTATCTG
This sequence comes from Nicotiana glauca, assembly GCA_026770625.1. Lineage (NCBI taxonomy): Eukaryota > Viridiplantae > Streptophyta > Magnoliopsida > Solanales > Solanaceae > Nicotiana > Nicotiana glauca. Next base: position 59,002 of record MU667060.1, on the reverse strand, counting down.
CTATCTTTCTCCCAGGGATGAACCCTGCTTGAGCTTCATTGATTACTGTGCCCATAACACCTTGTAACCTGGCAACTAACACTTTAGATATCATTTTGTACAATACAGTATAACAGGCTATAGGTCTGAACTCCTTTACAGTTTTAGGCTTAGACACCTTGGGCACTAATGTTATAGCTGTGCAGTTTATGGCTTTATACATCTTTCTATTCTTGAAGAAGTCCATAACAACATCCATTACCTCATCTTTCACAATAGGCCAAGCTCTTTTGAAGAAGACTGCATTGTATCCATCCACACCAGGAGCTTTATCATCACCTATTGAGCACAACCCTTCATATATTTCTTCAACAGTCACATCTTTGCATAACTCTATCCTTTGTTGCAAAGTGAGTTTAGCTCCATTACACATGACCTCTTTATCAATAGCAGGGAGTTTTTCAGCAGCAGTTCCCATCAAGGATTTATAGAAATCAACTATCTCCTTCTGAATACTTTATGCATCAGTGACTTTATCTCCTCTGGTGGTTTGCAGTTCTACAATTTGCTTTCTCTGATTCCTTTATGTCATAACTGCTGAGAAGTATTTAGTATTTGAGTCCCCCAACTGAACCCATTTTGCCCTGGCTTTTTGTTTCAAAGCTCCTTCTTCAATCATACTCCATTTCTCCAAAGTTTGCATCAATTCCTTCTCTTTCCTTAACAGGTCATAGTTGCTATCAGCAGCTATGCTTTTTTGCACATGATCCAGCTCAATTCTGCCTAGCTCTATCTTCCTCCTAATAAACTTGAATTCCTCTACATTAAGCTTCTTCAATACTGTCCTTAAAGCTTTGAGTTTGCACTACACATTCTGCATTTTTCCCCTATGAAGTTTTTGGTTCAAGATCTGTTGTACTTCAAGAAGGAATCTCTCATGGTCAGCCCAAACATTAAAAAATTTAAAAGGGCTCTTCCTGCTTCTCTGCATATCATTAAAAGTTAGACACATAGGAGCATGATCAGATATAAATGGCAAATCATACACAGTTACTATATTCCCCCATTTCATCATCCATTCATAGTTTCCAAAGATTCTATCTATTCTGCTCCATATTCTATCCCCATCACCTTGCTTGTTGGACCAAGTATAATAGTCTCCTTCCCAATTCAGTTCATTTAGCTTTAGCTCCTGAATACAACTGCTGAAGTCATGAGTTTCAACTCTTGTTACTGGATTCCCATGCTTCTTATCTTGTAGTTGTAAAACAGCATTGAAGTCACCCCCAATTATCCAAGGGATAGCTGTCATTTGATCTATTGCTTTTAGATTTTCCCATAACTGTTTTCTCTGCTCAACTGTATTATACCCATATACCATTGAGACTGCACACTCTTCATCTCCCATAATATTTGTGACTGTGCAGTGTACCACCTGAGCGTCTGCCTTAATCAACTTCACTGTATAGTAGTTAGAGTCCCATATAACCCATATCCTCCCATTTACTGCTGCATTATAATTATTCACCATCTCACATCCAGGTGATATATGCTGGCTAATTTCTCTAGCCTTATTCTCCTTAACTCTAGTTTCAATGATCCCTGCTAGCTTTACATTTTTGGTTTTCATATAATTCTTTAGCTACTTCCTCTTATACCATTTATTGATCCCCCTAACATTCCAAATGATCCACTTCATTTATTGAGTTTTGAAACCCCCACCTCTGTCATGAGGCAGGTTAGGGTGTCCACTTGTACTTGCTGGTCCTCTTGTTGTATTTCATTTACTTGGCAGTGGTGTTAGAGTGGGAAAGTTTTCAAGATTTAACTCCAATGCTTTATTCTTCCCCTTGTCCACTAGCTCTGTGTCATAGCTCCCTTTGTCTCCAATTGATTGACCATGTCTTGCTTGAAGTATTTGCTCTGAAGCACACTGTTGGGGTTCCTTTTTGTCCATTGTTGGTGGCTTTTCTATCATCTGAGGATCCTCCTTATCAGCTGCTTCTGGTTGTGCCTGTTCTGCATTCATATTTGCAACATTCCCTTTGGTCCTCCATTCATATGTCACTTTCTTTGGTTCTCTTCTTCTTTTAGGTTGAATCTCTTTCTGTTCTTTAGGCCCTTGTTGTGTATGACAGATATGCCCTATTTCTTGGCATTTTTCACAATAGACTGGCTTCCATTCATATATTATCTCCTGCTGAAACCTTTTCCCTCTAGGATCCATCACCATTATCTCATTAGGCAAGGTTCTAGTGACATTTACTTCAATAAGCATCCTTGCATACGAAATTCTTGTTTGCTTAGTAGTACACTCATCAATAAACAGTGGCTTACCAATAGCACTAGCAATTTTACTTAATGCTTCTTTCCCCCAACAGCTCATTGGCAATTTTGGAAACATCACCCATAAGGGAATATCAGTTAAGAACTCTTTGCTAATGTCAAAATCTGGGGTCCAGGGCTTTAGGATTATTGGCCTATTTCGAATAGTATGTGGACCAACATAGAAAATTTTATGCATATCAGTTATATTTTGGAATTTTATAACATAATAACCATCCTCATGGAGGAACAAATCTGGTTCTGCAATATCAAGCCAATGTCGAGCAATGTACCTTCCCATAGCATTATATCCTGGGTTTTCACCCACAATATAGGCAATCATTGCTACACTCCACCTCTCTTCTGCTTCCTTCACATCTTCCATCTCAAGCTGAACCACAATTTGCCCATCTATAATCTGAGGAGGCACGTATGTCAACGCCATTCCATGTGTAGCTACTCGATTTTGTTGAAATAGGCTTGTCCACATTTTTCGCTCTGGTCGCCGATCTGTAGGTTTTATCTCATTGTCCACTGCCTTCACTTCATCTCTGCCACCATTTGTTTCCTTACTTTGTTCATTACCAGCTCCCTTGCTTGATTTGACCTGCTTCTCCACCTCTGTTACTGTTCCATTAGAGCTCCCTTCAATTTCAGCATTTTCCTTCCTCAAGCTTTGAGTAGGTTGACTTGAAGAGCTCATCACCAGTTTCCGACTAATTTCCGAGCTGTTTAGTGGATCAATTTCACCCTTTCCTTCTTCACCTCCATCTTGTTGTTTTAGAGTCTGCATGTCTCCAGCCTTCGAATTGTTGCTAGTTGAGCTTCTTATGTTAGAGATCGGTGTTTTAGGAACCTTCCTTGGTCTTCCCCTTCCTCTTCCTCGTCCTCTAGCCATGGCACTACACTCGGTGCACGTTTAGCTAACGTGAGCTGAGAGCATGGAAAAAACGAGCATAATTAATTTGTTTTCCTTTAATAATAGTACTTATTAGCTATACTTATTTTAGCATGACTTATATAGTATTTTTAGATTATGTTAATTTTTATTATGGCTTATTAATTAGCAATATTTGCTTTATGCAATTTTATTATCATTGTTGTTGAATATTTTAGTACTGCTATGACTTATCTCATATTATTGTGTTATTTTCTTGAAAAATACATTATATAGTTGTATCTTATAAGTACTAAAGAAATATTTGGAGCACAAATTACATATTTTGTGCTATGAAAATTTTATCGGGAAAAAATTTGAAAATTCGAGAAAAACCGAAACTGAAAAATCCGAATTTGTTGGTTTGGTTTATAAATTTAAAAATCCGACACCATTGATTTGATTTGATAATTAAAAAAATCCGAACTAATCCGAGATATATACAACCCTACACGTAGTTGCCAAGGTTCAGTGTCCCTTCTTGTGCCTAGTTTACCACAACTTAGTTGATGTTGATTTATAAATTTGTACACATATTTATTTATTAGTGTAACCGCGTAAAATGTCACCCTCCTTGGTCTTTAGGAAGGAAACAAAATTGTAGAAAACAAGTCAACGTAATTAACGACTAGGAGTAAAGGCCGATAAGCGATAATTTCTGGTTGGCAATTTACATAGTTATGACAAAAAAAACAATTTTGTAATTTAACAACTACACTCTGAAACTGAAGTAAAAGAATTAATCACTCTTCTCTTTATTAGAAAAGGTCACTTGCCGGTCATGAGTCATGAGTCATGACCATGAACTGTGTGGTCATACGTCCTTTAGAAGATACAAAAAGATACTCGTGTGATAGGGTTTTGAAACTTCAACTTTGCCTCCTCTCATCTATCAATATTCACTCACTGTTCCTTTGCTTTCCCATATAATATTCAAGTCTAAAGGCGGACCTACGTGTGGTAGTAGGGGTCATTCTAGTCCGGAACCAAAATATTATTATTTTGGACTCAAAAGACACAAATAAGTGTAAAAAAAAAAAATAACCATTATATATACAACGCTAGAAAACCTGGCGTTTTAGCGTTATTATACAATGCCAGGTTTTCTGGCGTTGTATATATAATGGTTTTTTTTTTTTTACACTTATTTGTGTTTTTTGAGTCCAAAATAACAATATTTTGGTTCCGAACTCCACCAGAATCGGTAAGATTCGGCTGAAATCTTCTTTTATTTATTTATATATATATATCTTAATAATAATTAATTTAAAATACTTAATACCCCAAACACAAGAAACAATTTTAGGGAACTGCTCATACTAAAATGAGAATAAACTATTGAAATTTTATTCATTTATAAATAATTAATTTAAAATACTTAACATCCCAAACACAAGAAACAATTTTAGGGAACTGCTCATACTAAAATGAGAATAAACTATTGAAATTTTACTCATTTATATGTTCTAGACAATGTGAGTTACCTCACTCTGATTTGACTAGAAACTATGTCTCACCCAATCACTAAAAAGAAAAACAATAAAAAATGAGAAGAAAATATGCAAGGATGAAACACAAGATATCCTCTGTTTTTAAAATTCTTGGAAAAGGAAAAATTTATTTGTTTGACCAATATATTTGAATAGGTAGATAGACATATCATAATCACCTCATTACTCCAAGGCATATAACGTGGTTGTGGTCACGTCCTGATCGGAGAATTCTTTTTGTGAATATTATGATTTTTGGGATTGATCAAATAAACATGAAGAATCTTTTAACTGAGTAGTTCAGCCAATTAATACTAAGAACTAATTGCGTATTTTAGTCGTTTATCGCACTTTAATTGAGTTTGAACTTTAATCGCTAGTGTTTTGCACCAATTTCATATTTTATGTCTTGTAGGAGTGATTTCGAGCTGCGTAGATGTTATGGAATGAATTCAAGCTAATTGGAGCTTTGAAGTCTGAGTAAAAGCCCAAGAGATTAAGCCGGAATCGCGTTTGGTGGTCGAGAACCACGTCTAGACTTCAAAAACAAAGCAAAAAGGTAGACTTTGAGAATCCACCACAGCCGTGGCACGTGGGGCGGCACGTGGCGCACCGTGGTTGCCTAATTTCTGTTGTTGTCAAATTTGCATGCTCTCTAACAAACCCCACTACCACCCCGCATGGTGCGTCGTCCCATGCGGCGCGCCTGTGCAATTTTTTCAGAGGACCAAACCTATTTCGCGTAGGAAAAGGTATTTTCGTCTGGGCCTGACCCTACTTGGTATAAATACATGTAAAACGTTATTTTGGGACTTTTTTACATAATTTAGACGTAGGAGGAGAACAAGACACATTGGAGAAGGCTTCTAACTAATTTTTCTTCTCTTCTCTTCCTTTAATTTTATAGTTTCCTAGTTCTAGAGTTTTTGGTGTCACATGGACGTTGTAGTTTGAAGCTTGAATTGTTCTTATTATTTTATCATATTGGTTTGTTTATTCAATCTTGCGCCTAATTATTTGATTGTTTGATCATCAATTGAATACTATCTACGAATCTAGAATTGAGCTCCGGAGAGAAAATTCTAGATTGCAGATAAGATTGAGTAGAGTGAGATCTTGAACTCGAGCATCGGAAACGAATTTGCGGTTAGGATAGGAATATATCTAATCGCCTTGCTTGGTTACTATACATGAATTACTAATCAGTTCTTGTTAATTCGAATTCCATAGGATTATAGGCATTTGGTTAGCTAGAATAGACGAGTAGTATTTTGGGAGAAAGCTACAAGTAATATTAACCATGTCAATCAATAAACCAGATAAATTAATTAAACAATTTAAGTGGAAGACTCAACGTGATTGTTAGCCAACTCATAGCTCTAGAATATCGTCTCTCATTGAATTCGTCTCTAATTGCCGACTTGTTTTCTTTTAGTTTCATGGTTTGATTACTCTAGATTAGTTTTATTAAATATTCATACGTTAGAAAAGTGCTTGAATAGATTAATTGTCTTAGCTTAATTTAGTAAATAGTTAATCACAAGTCCATGTGGGTATGATATCTGGACTTACAGTCCTATATTATTTGTCAACGACGTATACTTGCGTGTGCATTTGGGAGCAACAAGTTTTTGGTGCCGTTGCCGGAGAATTAAAAATTAACTATTCTACTAGATTAGATTTTTACTTTTTATCGGTTTAATTTTTTTAAAATTTAGTTTAGTATAGTTAGTATTATATTTTTTATGGCATCTTTGAACGAAAAGTGGTGGGACAGTAAGTATTCTTATTTTTGTGATCCATGTCCATATTGTAAAGGACCCCACTTGTGACAATATTGTAAAAATATTTTCAGGACCAAGCTGTGTGCACCATCTCAATCATGTACTATTTGTGGTGGTAATTGGAATGACTGTCCTAAGTGTTATTATCCTACTCCAATCCCTTTCTATATTGATTATAATAATTCTTGTGATTTGACAGGAATAACGAATTGGATAATGTGGAACACGATGTCCGCATTCTTGATATGCACATGAAATTATTAGAGGAATATGGAGGTTCCCGTGAGAAAATTACAAATGGGATGCAACATTATAGAAGGAAGAGTTGAACTGGGACGAGAAATCAACCAATTTGATAGTTCTATTCGCAACTTGAAGGCTCAATTGAGTACAAAGGTTGATGCATGTAACACCCAACAATTTAGTGATGAGTTGTATGAAGCTGAAAAAGATCTTCTATGCCAAATTGAGGAGCTTAAACGAGAATACCAAGCATTAGACCATATTCTTGTTGATGATGTCGAGGTTGAGGGAGCATACACTATTGAGGATGTCAAATATAATGAAGTTTGGAGTTGGGGTGTGTTGGTCCTCATTCTAATTATTTTTCTACATTATGTTTGGACGAAGACATGGAGATCGAGCCTTTGGAGAGATGTATAGATGAAGAACAAGATCCTTATATTCTAAAATTTGCAATACCAAAAGGCAACATGACATCCCTCACTTAAAGGCCAAGAAGTGCAAGATGCGATACCTATTGCTTGGTTCCTTTATTTTTACACCATCGCCCCAAGAACATGACAAAAAAATTGATGCGAAGTCGGGGCCGCAATTTATATCCTCAAAGTGGAAGAAAAAATAGTAAAAGTGATGGTGTTGTACTGCGATGTTAAATCAAGTACTTTTTGGGAAGCAATCCAGCTTTACTGCTTTCTTTTTATTTTTATTATATTATTTTTGTAGTGTTTATCTTTTGTAGGATTATAAGAATAGGAACAAAAGGCATTGAAAGTGTAACAACTCGGCCGGTTGTTTTATGAATTTCAACCTCGTTTCCCCCATTTATTCTTCTTTATATCTTATTCATCTGTGTTATATGATATCAGGTTAGTCGGTCCGAATTCGAAATGGTTTTTGGAAAGGTTTGAGACACTTAGTCTCTTAAGTTGGAAAAGTCAATCAGAAGTTGACTTGTGAGTAAACGATCTCGGAATGTGGTTTTTATGATGTGGATAGATTCATGAGGTGATTTGGGACTTAGAAGCGTGTTTGGAATATGATTTGGAGGTCCGTGGTAGATTTAGGCTTGAATTGGCAAAATTGAAATTTTGGCGCTTTCCGGTTGACATGTGAGATTTTGATATAGGGGTCGGAATGGAATTTCGAAAGTTGGAATAGGTCCGTTGTGTCATTTACGATGTGTGAGAAAAATTTTAGGTCATTCAGACGAGATTTGATAGACATTTTTTTATCAAAAGCGGAATTCAGAAGTTTTTAGAGTTCTTAGGCTTGAATCCATGCTTAATTTGATGTTTAGATATTGTTTTAGGTGTTTTGAAGATTGGTACAGGTTTGGAAGGTGGTATATGACTTGCTCGTGCTTTTGGTTGAGGTCCTGGGGGCCTCGGGGTGATTTCAAATGATTGACAGGAGGTTTTGAGTTGGAATTGGCAAGTGCTAGGTTCCTGTCATAACCGCACCTACGGCTTGGGGACCGCAGAAGTGGAAATGAAGTCGCAGATGCGGCTAATAGAAGGGATGGTTGGAGCCACAGATGCAGGATTTTGGGTGCACCTGGGATTGTGCAGGTGCGGTATTCTCAGTGCAGGTGTGGTGACTGGGCGGATAAGTGAAATCTGCAGATGCGCACCTGGGACCGCAGGTGCAGGTCCACAAGTGTGATGATTGGACCGCAGATGCTACTCTGCTGGGTCAGAGCTTATATATTCCACCTGTAACGACCCAGCCTATCGTTTATAGAATTTACACCCTCATCCCCCATTAATTACTTTCCCCGTATTTGTTTCTACTAATCTGATTTTTCGGGATGTTTGGTTTTGAGTTTCGGAGTGTTTTGGGATACTTAGTCCTTAAAAGTGAGCTTAAACATTAGAACTTGGACCATAGTCAGATCAGTGTGAAGACGACCTCAGAATGAGATTTCGTCAGTTCTGTTAGATCCATTGGGTTATTTCGAGCTTAGGGGCGTGTTCGGATTGTGTTTTGGACGTCTGTAGCTTATTTAGGCTTGAAATGCCAAAAGTTGAATTTTTTAAGTTTTCGATTCAATAGTGAGATTTTGATATCGGGTTCGGAATGGAATTCTGGAAGTTGGAGTAGCTCCGTAGTGTTGAATGTGACGTGCTTGCAAAATTTTAGGTCATTCGGACGAGGTTTGATAGACTTTTTGATCGAAAATTTAATTTGAGAATTTTTGGAGTTCTTAGGCTTGAATCCGATGTTAAATTGGTATTTCGATATTGTTTTGAGCATTTCGAAGGTTGGAACAAATTTGAATGATGTTTTAGGATTGGTTGGCATGTTTGGTTGAGGCCCCGGGGGCCTCTGGGTGTGTTTCGGATGCTCAACGGACCATTTTTGGACCTGTAGAAGGATCAGATTTTTGCTGATTTTGGTTGCAGACTTCTCTTCATCGCGATCGCGTGAGGAGGCTTGCGATCACTAAGGCTTGGATGAGGCAGGGGCAGATTTTGTTCTACACGATCAAGGGAAGGGGAGTGCGAACGCGTAGTAATAGTAGGAGTTGAATCACGAACGCGTGGGCTACGCCACGTTCGCGAAGAGGAAGAAGTGAGGTAGCTGAGGATTTGGAAGTTGCTCTTCGTGATCGCGTGAGGACAACCGCGATCGCGTAGAGTTAATTTGGGGGTCAATGATGTTGCTCTTCACGATCGCATGGGAATTTTCGCAATCGCGATTAAGGATTTGCCCGGGCAGAATATAAAATTTCAAAGTCGAGGGTTTAGCCATTTTTATCAAAACTAGAGCTTGGGAACTCGGATTTGAGCGAGATTTTGAGGGATTTTTAGAGATATCGATTAGGTAATAATTCCTAACTCCTTTTTTCCTATAACCCATTAATCTAAACATGAATTCATTATTTAATTTCAGATTTGGGGTGAGAAATTGAAAAAAAAAAAATTGGAAAAGTTTATAGACCTGATTTTAAAGTTTTGATTGGAAATTTGACATAGGATTTGGATAATTTTAATATGCATGAACTCTTGAGAGTATGAGACTTCTGAAAATATAAATTTTACCCGATTTTGAGACGTGGGCCTGGAGGGTATTTTGGTCATTTAATATAATTTTGTGTATTAGCTTAGAATTTATTTGTAGAATCAGTTACTTGAAGTGTTATTTATGTTATGCAATTGAATTGAAAAGATTTGGGCCATTTGGAGTCGAGTACTCATGGCAAGAGCGTGGTTTCGGGTTAATTTTGAGCCGGTTCGAGTTAAGTGGCTTGCCTAGCTTTGTGTGGGGAACTACCCTTAGGATTTGGTATTGTTGATAATTGAAATATCTTGTACATGAGATGACGAGTGCGTACGTGTGCTAATTATTCAAAATTCGTTTTCATAAAGTAGCTATCCTTGTGATTTCTTTTCTTGTTTATACTACTTGTAATTTAAGCATGTTGTTAGCTTAGGGAAGCATGCCTAATTGACTTAATTGCTTAATTGCTCAAACTACTTTATTTGGATTATGTGCAGCATGCTAGGTTAGAAATACCTGTTTTACCTTGGTATGAACTTTGAATTGAATTCAGCACTCTTCTTGTCGCTGTTGTGTATTTACTTTGGGACTACGGGACGATATCACGAGAGATTCCCCTGTTCGTGTACTTTGGGACTATGGATTTGTATTCCGGTAGATCCTCCTGCATTTTTATATTGAAACTACGGGACTGATCCCAGTAGATTCCCCAGTATTGCGTATTTACATTTGGGACTACAGATCGGGATTCCGATAGATCCTCGCGCACTATGAGTTGGACTACGGGATGGTATCCCGTGAGATCCATTGGATATGTATATTTTGACTATGGGACAGTGTCCCAGGAGATCCATTGGATATGTATATTTGGACTACGTGACGGTATCCGAGAGATCCACTGGATATTTATATTTGGGACTACAGGACGGTATCCTGGGATATCCCCGGTTGTTATATATGTGTTAAATTGTATTCCTTTCCGTGATTTCTTTGTCTCTAATATAGTTGTTGTTGCTCTTTCTGTCCTGTGTTACTACTTACTATTGCACTTGATTATACTGTCTTCTCTTATAATGTTAAACTTTGTATTCCATCTAACCTTAGTAGGGCCCTAACTTTCCTCGTCACTATCTGACCTAAGCTAGGCTTGGTACTTACTGAGTACCGTTGTAGTGTACGCATGCCCTATCTACAATGTTTTTCATGTGTAGATCCAGGTACTTCCACTCAGTCTTATCACACTTGAGGCGAGACACTATTGTAGGGACTCCGAGGTATATCTGCCGCGTCCGCAGACCGAAGAGTCCCTTTCTATTATCAGTAATATTATAGCCTTTCTATATTTTTCCTGTTGATAGACATTTCTGGAGTTAGAGATTTTTTTATGTAATCTCTTAGCTTGTGATTCATGGGGTTCCGGATTTTGGGAGTGTTATGTTGAGAATCTTGTGCTCTTATATGTCGGGCGGCATCTTAGACACTATTTCATTTCTTTTCGCAAACTATTTTTTTCTGTATTTGTTAGGCTTACCTAGTCGTAGAGACTAGGTGCCATTACGATGGTTCGCGGAGGGCGAACCGGGGTCGTGACAAGTTAGTGTCAGAGCTCTAGGTTCATAGCAGTCATGAATCACACGACGGTTTATTTGAGTCTCACTGATCGGTACGGAGATGTCTGCACTTATCTACGAGAGGCTATGTAACTATTAGGAAAATTCCACTTTATTTGATTTCGTTGTCGTGCGTCATTTTGATATCACAATTCTGAACTTCTATCTTCTATTCTCTCACAGATGGTGAGGACACGTGCTACCCAAGATGATCAGGCACTCATGCCCCCTATTACAGCCACCGGAGGCCGGGACCGGGGCCGGGGTCGGGGTAGAGGCCGAGGACGCGCACACGCACGCGATACAGCCAGAGCACCTGCGCGAGCTACCACTAAGGAGCCACCAGCAGTCCCAGTCAGAGCCCAGGCACCTGATACGCCTACTGCTATTGCTACTCCAACACTTCGGGAGACTCTGGCACAGCTCATGAACACATACACCATTTTGTCTCAGGCAGGGTTGCTTCCCCTTACTGCAGCTACATCTCATGCTGGGGGAGGAGCACAAACTCTCACCACCCGCACTCCTGAGCAATGAGTGCATATGGATCAGGTCCCAGATATTATTCTTGTACAACCTGCAGTCCCAGATCAGCCCGAGGATAGGACAACGACTTTCGAGGATGAGCAGCGGAGGCTTGAGAAGTTCAAGAAGTACAAGCCTCCTGTATTCAGTGGTCTAGCATCAGATGATGCTCTAGGATTTCTAGATGACTGCTACTATATTCTTCGTACCATGGGTATATCAGGATCGAGCGGGGTTTCCTTCACTTCTTTCCAGCTTTCAGGAGCTGCCTATTAGTGGTAGCATACTTATGAGTTAGACAGTTTGGATGAGGTAGCTTCCCTAACTTGGACTCAGTTTTCAGATATGTTCTCGAGAGAGTATGTTCCTCAGAGCCTCAGGGACGCATGGCGCACAGAGTTTGAGCATTTGCGCTAGGGTACTATGACTATCTCGGAGTATGTTGTCTGTTACACTAGCTTGGCTAAACATGCCCCAGCCTTGGTTTCTACTGTTCGCGAGAGGGTTCGCCGGTTTATTGAGGGGCTTATTCCTAGCATCAGGTCTAGCATGGCTTGTGAGTTGGAGATAGATATTTCTTATAAGCAGGTGGTGAGCATTGCTAGGAGGATTGAGGGTATACATACTAAAGATAGAGAGGAGAGGGAGGCCAAGAGGTCTCGAGAGTCAGCACATTATTCTAGTGCCCGTGCCCCAGCTGCAGATCGTCATGGTAGGGGTTATATGAGTCACCCCGTTCATTCAGCTCTTCCAGTAGCCAGTGGTATTCCAGCTCTTCCTAGGCTTCAGGAGCCTTATTATGCACCTCCAGTATCTAGTGCGCCTCCTACGCGGGGTGTTTTTAGTGCTCAGTCCAGCAGAATTGGCCCGAGCCAGTCACAGCCGCCACGTCCTCCCAGATCTTGTTTTGAGTGTGGTGACACATACCATATGGTAAGGGATTGCCCCATACTTAGGAGGGGTGCACCTCTACAGACTTCTCAGCCACAGCGTGCCCCGCAGAGTTCTCAAGCTATGGTTACAACTCCAGTTGCTAACCCACCTGCTCAGCCACCTAGAGGTGGAGGTGGGGGAGGTAGAGGACGCCCTAGAGGGGGAGGCCAGACTAGATACTATGCCCTTCTTGCTCGTACCGAGGTTGTTGCCTCCGATTATGTCATCACAGGTATTGTCCGGGATGTCACAGAGATGCATCAGTTCTACTTGATCCAGACTCCACTTATTCTTATATGTCTTCTTATTTTGCTCCGCATTTAGGTGTATCTCGGGATTATTTGAGTTTCCTGTTTATGTTTCTACTCCTGAGGGAAATTCTCTTGTTATGGAGTGCGTTTATCGGTCCTGCTTTGTTTCTCTTAGTGGTTTTGAGACCAGAGCCAATTTATTGTTGCTCAGCATGGTAGATTTTGATATTATCTTGGGCATGGACTGGTTGTCATCCCATTGTGCTATTCTTGATTGTCACACCAAAACCGTGACGCTAGCTATGCCAGGTGTGCCACGTGTTGAGTGGAGGGGTACTTTAGATCACACTCCCAGTAGAGTTATTTCTTTCCTTAAGGATCAGCGAATGGTTGAGAAAGAGTCTGACGCGCATCTAGCTTATGTGAGAGATTTCAGTATTGATGCCCCTTCAATTGATTCATCCCTAATACTACGAGATTTTTTTGATGTGTTTCCAGCTGACCTTCCGGGCATGCCTCTTGATAGAGATATTGATTTTGGCATTGATCTATTGTCGGGCACTCAGCCCATTTCTATTCCTCTGTATCGTATGGCTCCTCATGAGTTGAAGGAGTTGAAGGATCAGTTATAGGAATTGCTTAATAAGGGTTTTATTAGGCCCAGTGTATCACCTTGGGGTGCTCCTATCTTGTTTGTGAAGAAGAAGGATGGTTCTATGCATATGTGTATTGATTATCGCCAGTTGAAAAAAGTTACAGTGAACAACCGTTATCCTTTGCCTCGTATTGATGATTTGTTTGACCAGCTACAGGGTGCATGAGTGTTCTCTAAGATTGACTTATGTTCAGACTACCATCAGTTAAATATTCGGGAGCTAGATATCTCTAAGACTGTTTTTAAGACTCGGTATGGTCATTACGAGTTCCTTGTTATGTCATTTGGGCTGACCAATGCCCCAGCAGTCTTTATGCATTTGATGCACAGTGTTTTTCGGCCATATCTTGACTCATTCGTCATTGTCTTTATTGATGACATTCTGGTATATTCCCGGATTTGGGAGGATCATGAGCAATGCATGAGGACTGTGCTTCAGACTTTGAGAGAGAAGAAGTTATATGCTAAGTTCTCAAAATGTGAATTTTGGTTGGATTCCGTGGCATTCTTGGGTTACGTGGTTTCTAATGAGGGGATAAAGGTAAATCCAAAGAAAGCAATGTAGAGCTGGCCCAGACCAACCTCAGTTACATAGATCCGTAGTTTTCTTGGCTTGGTGGGTTATTACCGTCGATTTGTTGAGGGGTTTTCATCTATTGCAGCACCTATGACCAGACTGACCCAGAAAGGTGCTCCATTCCAATGGACGGAAGAGTGTGAGGCGAGCTTTTAGAAGCTCAAGACAGCTTTGTCTACAGCCCCAATTTTGATATTACCTACAGGTTTGGGGTCTTATACTTTTTATTGTGATGCCTCGAGGATTGGCCTTGGAGCGGTATTGATGCAGGACGGTAGGGTGATTACCTACGCGTCCAGACAGTTAAAGGTATATGAGAAGAATTACCATGTCCATGATCTCAAGTTAGTTGCTATTGTTCACGCCTTAAAGATCCGGCGTCATTATTTTTACGGTGTACCTTGTGAGATGTATACTGATCACCGGAGTTTACATCATCTGTTCAAGCATAAGGATCTTAATTTTCATCAGAGGAGGTGGTTAGAGCTGCTGAAGGACTATGATATCACTATTTTGTATCACCCGGGCAAGGCCAATGTGGTGGTTGATGCCTTGAGTCGCCGAACGAAGAGTTTGGGGAGTATAGCTTATTTACCAGCAGTAGAGAGTCCCATGGCGATGGATGTTCAGGCCTTAGCCAACCATTTTGTGAGATTGGATCTTTTGGAGCCCAGTCGAGTTCTAGCTTCTGTGATTTCCCGATCTTCTTTGTTTGATTGTATCCGAGAGCGTCAGTTTGATGACCTTCATTTGCTAGTCCTCAAGGACAAGGTTTTTCATGGCGATACTAGGGATTTGACTATTGGTGATGACTGGGTATTGAGGATGCAGGGTCGGGTTTGTGTACCCAATGTTGATGGGCTTCGAGAGTTGATTCTAGAGGAGGCCCATAGTTCGTGGTATTTCATCCATCCTGGTGCCACGAAGATGTACTAGGATTTGAGGCAGCACTATTAGTGGAGGCGGATGAACAAAGATATAGTTGTGTTTGTAGCTCAGTGCCTCAACTGTCAGCAGGTGAAGTATGAGCACCAAAGACCAGGTGGATTGCTTCAGCAGATAGAGATTCCGGAGTGGAAGTGGGAGAGTATCACCATGGACTTCGTAGTTGGACTCCCACGGGCTTTGAGGATGTTCGATGCCATTTGGGTGATTGTGGTTCGGCTGATAAAGTCCACGCATTTCATTCATGTGTGTACTATCTATTCTTCGGAGCGGCTAGCGGAGATTTATATTAGGGAGATTGTTCGTCTGCATGGTATTCCAGTTTCCATCATTTCAGATAGAGGTACTCAGTTCACATTACAGTTCTGGAGGGTCGTACAACATAAGTTGGGCACTCGAGTGGAGTTGAGTATAGCATTTCACCCTCAGACGGACAGACAGCCCGAGTGCACTATTCAGATTCTTGAGGATATGCTCCGTGTGTGTGAGATTGAGTTTAGAGGGTCTTGGGATCAGTTTTTGCCATTGGCGGAGTTTGCCTACAACAACAGTTATCAGTATAGTATTCAGATGGCACCGTATGAGGCTTTATATGGTAGGCAGTGTAGATCCCTGGTGGGTTGGTTTGAGCTGGGTGAGGCTACGAGTATTGGGCACAGACTTGGTTCAGTATGCTTTAGAGAATGTTAAGTTGAGGATAGACTCCATACAGCCCAGTCCAGAAAAAATACTTATGCGAACCAGAAGGTTCGTGATGTTTCCTATATAGTTGGAGAGCGGGTTCTGCTTCAGGTTTTGCCTATGAAGGGCGTTAGGAGATTTGGGAAAAAAGGGAAGTTGAGTCTGAGGTTTATCAGCACTTTTGAGATATTGCGGCATGCTGGGGAGGTTGCTTATGAGCTCGCCTTACCTCCCAACTTGGCAGGAGTTCATCCGGTATTTCATGTTTTGATGCTCCGGAGGTATCACGGTGATCCATCACACGTGTGTCGCGCCCCCTTTTTCTCGCGAAATTGGGTTTATGACATTTGGGAGGACAACTCGTACCCTTTTGGAAATTGGGTTAAAGAGAATTGAAGAGTCGTCACCTAATGATTTAAGTGCATTAGGACACTAAGAAGGGTTTTGTTTGGATATCCAGAGATTGGGTAAGGGCTTGAAATTATTCCCAAGGGAAGGTGTTAGGCACCCCTCAGAATCCACTAGTGTGGTTCCCGTCCAAGCTATGGTTGTGACTTTAAGTACAAATAACATGTAAGCAAGTAAGATTTTCAAATAGAGGGGATCTCACATAATGGTTGCAAATTGATGAAGTTAAAAGAAACATAAGGAAAGCTGAATTTTGAGAAAGAAAACAATTTGAAATTTGAAAATAAACAATGAAAAAAACAAGTAAAGAGGGGGGTCCTAGGTTTATGAATAATATAGATCACCCCACACAACACCCAGTAATCATTTATACTCGTGGTGTTATCGCGTGGTCATCATATCCATATCTACCTTTTCCCACCCCGTTAAGGTATTAAATACGGATTAGTCTCGTTTTACTTATTGCATGCTATTACCCGCCCCATTCCTATCTGTCCTAGAGGCATTTAGGACTACTAATCCTAAAGGGAAGGGAATGTTGGGCTTATTTATGGTTTCAGAAGGTTAAAATACTAAGGCAACAATCAAAACACATATAGCAAGTTAGGAGGGAGAGCATATAAACAAATAACAAGGCTCAGACAAACCTCTTTTAAACCAAAGAAAGCACATATTTTAGCATGTCTTACATGAACTATTTACGTTCTAATTAAAACTTAATAATTTGAGGCAGACTGCTTTATTACATAGTTCAGATAAGAAGCCCGAATCAGGCCTGCCTGCTGGTTATAGTTAGTAAAATCTGATCCAGTTTATAAGTTTATCCTAAGGCTTGCCTAAGTGATAGACGAAAATCTATAGGCATGATATCTACAGATTTCAGAAATAAGAGTATGAACTGATTACATGCTGATTTAAGGAAAGTTGCCAGTTAAAAGTGAATTTTTGAAAAATACGAGTTCTGCCATTGGTAATACATTATTACTTCCAGTTTTTACTTACCAATGAGTGAGGTGATTCAGATTTGAATTAGAACCCCTATAAGCATGCTTTCTATGTGTTTGCCAACTTAAAACATTGTTATAGACATAGAAGAATGCAGAAATTCTATAACATGATATCTAAGCGTTGCGTGCTATCTGATTACATTTTTGTTATTAGGACCTATAGACAAGTTTGCCTAGTGAAAAGCGGGTAAATTAGAAAAGACCTATAGACATATTTTCTACGTGTGTGAGCAGAAGCTATAGACATAATATTCTACATGGAAGTGCAGGATCCTTATAGTCATGTCATCTAAATGAGAATGCAGAGGTTCTTATAGACATGATAGCTAAATGAGATGCAGAAATCTTATAGGCATGGTAACTACATGAAAAATGCATAAGTCTTATAGGCATGGTAACTACATGAAAAATGTATAAGTCTTATAGGCATGGTAACTATATGAAAAATGCAGGAATTAGAGAGATTCCTATAGGCAAGTTATCTACTCATATGCATACATGGTCACCCCTCCCTTTTTACTAAACATCCCTGGAAGTTTATTACAAAGTTATTATAGTCCAAAGAAAATAAAGAGAATACATCAAAAATTGAAGATTACAACCAAGGAGAGCCTGATTCAGACTTCCTATCCGAAGTATGAAGTAAACCAACTCCAAAGATCAGATTTCAAAAGCGTTTCTCTCATTTGGGGTGTGTCAGAGTTCCCTAAGATCCTTATGTGGACTATGGGCAGTGCTCACACCCAACTATATTACAGGATTAAGACATAGTGCAGTGTGGAAGGTCCATCTCTCAGGTGTCCAAGTTTAGAGGGAACTCAAGGTCCCAAGGTAAGGCTCACAAGAGGAGGGGCAGAACTTAGGAACTAAGAGGGAGTCCAAGTGCAGGAATGTAATTCTGAAAGGGGAAAGGGAAAAGGGAAATAACTTAAAATAAGCATACATAAGGGTATAGGAGAGTGGGAAATTTGCGAGAACACAAGGAGAGCAGACTGATGGGCATAATCAGCAATGGGAGATGCTGGCACACCCTCCGGCGTGTTTAGAGGTTAAGGTTCAAACTTAGTTCATGGAAAACAACTCATATTGCCATGCCCTAAGTCACCACTTACAAAAACATAGGGGTAATGGGGTAGGGAGCAAAGATTCATAAAAGAAACAGGCAGTGGAACATAGGCATACTAAGCTAAATATCAAACTCTACAGAAAATAATAAAGTAGACATGGATACAAAAAAAATGTAAGTAAACACATTGGAGTGATGCTGAAACGTAAATTAGAACATACCAGTTTCAAAGAAACAAGTAGAAAAGGCAGTAGTCTTGCAAAAGCCAAAGTGCAAACAGGAAGACAGAATATTATAAGTGTGAGTTCAGGAGAGATTGTAAAACTGTAAGGTCTAATGTGTGTTAATCGTGTAGTGGAGGATTATTAAAATAGTGTGTGCTTTGTGTTAAAGAGGTTCATGTATTTATAGTGTGAAAGCCATGGGAAAATAAGGTAAGAAAATAATTGAAGACTGATTGTAAATCAATTACATAAGACTCCCTTTAATTAAGGGATTCAGATTCAAACGGGTAAAACCATTTAAGGAAAGGATTTAAATAAACACTTTGTGTAAAGCATGAAATTGAGGGCAAATACATAAAGGTTATTTAAGGATAGGGTTTTGATAATACACGATTTGTGCAAATAAGGCAAGGGAATCAATTAATAGCCAGTAGATCACAAAGGTCTGAAATTTGGTATGAATGAACCGAGTCATAAAAGATGAAGGAGGGTTTTACCTAAGTCGAGTCACATAGGAAAAGATGGAAAGAAATCAATCAAGCTATATTCAGAAGGAAGTTTACACTAATTGCAAATTTGAAAACCATTTAGAGGAAAATTCATCATATATAAGGAGCATGTGAGCATGAAAGAAAACTGTTGTGTAGTCCAGTGTAGAAAAGTTTAGTGAAAAGTTCAGCATTGTATGAAAACAAATGTCCAAACTCAGTTCAGAGACCCAAAGTCAGTTTGGCAGAGTTAAGGGTTCTAAATAAAACCCTAGTTTGAGCAAACCAGAAAGCAAAGAGGAGAGGGCAAGCAAATTGAATCGAGACATGTGTAGAGGTTTCAGAAGAGAACTGAAGCTTCTAACATGCTTCTTTCAGAACTCATGATGCAAACCAGTAGAGGGATTCAAAGAACATAATGGGAAATAGTAAAAGAAACATGCTTTTTAGAAGAAACTTAACCAAGGTTCAGTAGAGTAAAAATAGTAAAGAATACAGTAGAAAGGTACAATATAGCAGGACATAGTAGAAGAAATATCAGAACATAGTAAAGCATATGAGAACATAATACGGAAAATATGGTAGAAGAAACGCAAGCGTGGAGCATAGAACACAGTAAAGGACATTCAAGAGCGGAGTATAAAAGTCAGTAAAAGAACATACAGGAACATGCTAAAAGAAAAAGCACAAGAACACAGTAGAAAGCATATGAGAATATGATATAGGAAACACAGTAAAATAAACATACAATAGCATGATACAGTAGAGGCAAATACACACGAATGATAAAGAAAACCTTAAAAAATACTTAAACATTTTCACAAAACCCTAGATCGGAAAAGAAAGGTTTTTTTAAAGTAATTTTTGAAAGAAAAGTTAGGAAAATCGTTTGAAAACTCAAGTAGAGCATTGATGCATAACAGATCTAGAAAAATCAGAGAAAACCTCGAAGGGTTAAGGTTTCAAAGGAACCCTAGAAATGAGAAAGGCTTTAAGAGGTCATCGATCTGAGTCAGAGAGGTCGGAATCAGACTCAAACCACTATAGTACGCCGGAGCAAGGCTGGAGATGACCAGACCTTGAATCGATAGAGGTATGGGTGAAAAACTTCGAGGTCTGGCCTCGAATTTTCTGGTATTAGGTGTGTAAGAGCAAGGGGAGGTGAGTATAGGACCCTCACAGCTTGGGTAGCCATGATTTCTGGTGGGTTTCACGGTGGAGGTGATAGGAGATGATTAGGGTTTCAGGAATGTTCGAGAGAGTTTGAGAGAAAGGGGTGTTTAGAGGTGGCTGATTAAGTAAAATGATTTAGGGTTGGGGGGTTTGAGTAATTAAAAAGGAATGGAGGGATCGTAGCCGTTGATCATTTTGATCAACGACCTGGATTTATTGGGGAGCGGGGCGGGTTGGATCAAATGGGTCAGGGGTCGGGTAATTTAGGAATTGGGCTGGTCCAATTGAGATAGAAATTGGGTTAATTGGGGGGGGGGGTTGATTTGTGCTACAATTAAAATCAAATAGGGCTAGTATTTAAATAGCCATTTTTCCCTCTTTATTTAAAAAAAATAGTTAAAATAATTTTTAAAAACAAATTAAAGGTGCTAAATTAATTAAAAATATATAAATATTAAATTTAAAATACTGGAATCAAATTTGGTAATGATAAACGCAATTAATTCTTAAAATAGGCTAATATTGCAATTATATGCAATTTAGCTTTAAAAATACTAAATAAATTTGTAAAAATGTGTAAAAATTACCTAGTTAGATTTTAGGATAAATATGAGAATAATATAAATTAATCACCAAAATAATAATATGAGGAATAAGTTTTGGTTTTTGTATTGCTAAAATAGAGCAATAATTTGATTTAAAATCTTTTAAAAATTAGAAAAAATACTAAAACATTTGGACACACTTATATATGCATACATATGCTATTTTGAAAGTATTTTGCATATAAAAATATATAGGAAAAAATTGGATATCAACAACGTGTTGGATTTCAGTTCAGTCCAACTGGAAGAGGATCTATCTTATGTTGAGGAGCGAGTGACGTTATTGGACAGGCAGGTTCGAAATCTAAGGTTAAAGAATATTGCATAAGTGAAGGTTCAGTAGTGGGGTCAGCCGGCCGAAGAGGCGACCTGGGACACCGAGCAGGATATGCGCAGCCATTACCCTTATCTTTTCACTACTTCAGGTATGTCTCCATGCTCGTTCAAGGACGAACGAATGTTTAAGTGTAGGAGGATGTAACGACCCGTCCGGTCATTTTTAGAATTTACGCCTCGATCCCCTATTAACTGCTTTCCCCGTATTTGTTTCTGCTAATCTGATTTGCTGGGGTGTTTGGTTTTGAGTTTCAGAGTGTTTTGGGACACTTAATCCCTAAAAGAGAGCTTAAACTTTAGAATTTGGACCGTAGTCAGAGTAGTGTGAAGACAGCCTCAGAATGGGATTATGTCGGTTTGTTAGCTCTGTTGGGTGCTTTAGGGCTTAGGGGCGTGTTCGGAATGTGTTTTGGAGGTCTGTAGCTTATTTAGGCTTAAAATGCCGAAAGCTGAATTTTTGAAGTTTCTGGTTCGATAGTGAGATTTTGATATCGGTCGGAATGGAATTCCGGAAGTTGGAGTAGCTCTGTATGCTGAATGTGACGTTCTTGCAAAATTTCAGGTCATTCAGACGAGGTTTGATAGATTTTTTTATCGAAAGCATAATTTGAGATTTTTTAGAGTTCTTAGGCTTGAATCCGATGTTAAATTTGTGTTTTGATGTTGTTTTGAGAGTTCCAAAGATTGGAACAAGTTTTAATGATGTTTTAGGATTGGTTGGCATGTTTGGTTGAGGTCTCGGGGGGCCTCGGGTGTGTTTCGGATGCTCAACGAACCATTTTTGGACCTGGAGAAGGATCAAGTTTTTGCTGGGTTTTTGTTGCAGGCTTTTATTCATCGCGATCGAGTGAGGAGGCTCGTGATCGCGAAGGTTTGGATGAGGGAGGGGCAGATTTTTTTCTACGTGATCGCGGGAAGGGGAGTGAGAACGCGTAGTAATAGCAGGAGTTGAATCGCAAACGCGTGGGCTACACCGCATTCGCGGAGAGGAAGAAGTGAGGCAGCTAAGGATTTGGAAGTTTCTCTTCACAATCGCGTGGGAGTTTCCGCGATCGCGATTAAGGATTTTCCTGGGTAGAATATAAAATTTCAAAGTCGAGGGTTTAGCCATTTTTATCAAAACTAGAGCTTGGGAGCTCGGATTTGAGAGAGATTTTGAGGGATTTTCAGAGATATCGATTAGGTAATGATTGCTAACTCCTTTTTTCTTATAATCCATTAATCTAAACATGAATATATCATCTAATTTCGGATTTGGGATGAAAATTTGGGGAAAATTTTGGAAAAGTTCATAATTTTTGAGTTTTGATTGGGAATTTGACATTGGATTTGGATAATTTTCGTACACGCGAACTCGTGAGAGTATGAGGATTTTGAATATATAAATTTTACCCGATTCCGAGACGTGGGCCCGGAGGGCATTTTGGTCATTTTACCTAATTTTGCGTATTAACTTAGAATTTATTTGTAGAATCAGTTACTTGAAGTATTATTTATGTTATGCAATTGAATTGAATAGATTTGTGACATTTGGAGTCGAGTACTCGTGGCAAGAGCGTGGTTTTGAGTTGATTTTGAGTCGGTTCGAGGTAAGTAGCTTGCCTAACCTTGTGTGGGGGAACTCCCCTTAGGATTTAGTATTGTTGATAATTGAAATGCCTTGTACGTGAGGTGACGAGTGTGTACTTGTGCTAATTGTTGAATTTTTTTTTATAAAGTAGCTATCCTTGTGATTTCTTTTCCTGTTTATACTACTTGTAATTTAAGCCTGTAGATAGCTTAGGGAAGCATGCCTAATTGACTTACTTGCTTAATTGCTTAATTGCTTAATTGCTCAAACTGCCTTATTTGGATTATGTGCAGTATGCTAGATTAGAAATACATGTTTTACCTTGGTATGAACTTTGAATTGAATTCAGCACTCTTCTTGTCGCTGCTGTGTATTTACTTTGGGACAACAGGATGATAACCCCAGAGATCCCTCTTTTTGTTTACTTTGGGACTACGAATTTGTATTTCGAGAGATCCCCCTGCATTTTTATATTGGAACTACGGGACTGCACCCGGTAGATTCCCCCAGTACTGCGTATTTACATTTGGGACTACGGATCGGGATTCCGATAGATCCCCGCGCACTATGAGTTAGACTACGGGACAGTATCCTGTGAGATCCATTGGATATGTATATTTTGACTACGGGACAGTATCCTGGGAGATCCATTGGATATGTATATTTGGACTACAGTACGGTATCTCCGGAGATCTACCGGATATTTATATTTAGGACTACAGGACGGTATCTTGGGAGATCCCCGATTGTTTTATCTGTGTTAAACTATATTCCTTTCCGTGATTTCTTTATCTCTATTATAGTTGTTGTTGCTCTTTCTATCCCGTATTGCTGCTTACTGTTGCACTTGATTATATTGTCTTCTCCTATACTGTCAAACCTTGTATTTCATCTAACCTCGGTAGGGCCCTAACTTTCCTCGTCACTACCTGACCGAGGTTAGGCTTGGAACTTACCTTATACCACTGTGGTGTACTCATGCCCTTTCTGCGCATGTTTTTCATGTGCATATCCAGGTACTTCCACTCAGTCTTATAACACTTGAGGCGAGACACTTTTGTAGGGACTCCGAGGTATATTTTCCGTATTCGCAGATCGAAGAGTCCCTTTCTATTCTCAGTACTAGTATAGCCCTTCTGTATTTTTTTTCTTGTTAATAGACATTTCTGGAGTTAGAGCTTTTTTTTATGTAATCTCTTAGCTTGTAATTCATGGGCTTCCGGATTTTGGGCGTGTTATGTTGAGAATCTTGTGTTGTTATATGCCGGGCGGCATCTTAGACACTATTTCATTTGTTATTTCGATTTTCAATTATATTTCTTTCCGCAAACTGTTTCTTTTCCGCATTTGTTAGGCTTACCTAGTCGTAGAGACTAGGTGCCGTTATGATGGTTCACGGAGTGCGAACCGGGTCTTGACACCACCCTTCGTGAATTTGGGTTATTTTTCATCACATTTCAAATGGGAAGAAGCTTTGGAGAGAAAATTCAAGGGAGAATTCAAGAGGATTTCGTGGAGGTAAGATTTTTGGACCTTAAACTTGTTTCTATGATGGTTTTTGAGTGATTAAGCTTGCAATCTATGGAAAGCAGTAGCAAAAATTGGGAGTTTAGGGCTTGGAAATTGGAGACCTTAATCTAGGGATTTGAGAGGTCATTTGTAGTCGGATTTTGGTATTCTTGGTATGTGCGAACTCATCAGAGTGTAAGTATTCTAGTTTTTTGAATTTTATCAGAATCCTAGATGTGGGACCGAGGGTCGGGTTTGACCAATTTTGGTATTTGTGATATAATTTGATTATTTTCATGTGGGATTTGCACCCTTAGCATGTATTGATGTTATGGTTCTGATTCTAGTTAGATTCGGGGCATTTGGAGGCTGAATCGAGAGGAAAAGGCGTCACGGGCTAGAGTTTGGCTTGGATTGAGGAAACTAACGCTTCCAAACTTGGATCTGTGGGTTCGTAACCCCGAACTATGTGTTCTATGATTACTATTGAGGTGACACAAATGCCAAGTGACGGGCTTGTGAGCGTGCACCGTGAGCATTTGTGGCCTGGATCATTCCATGGAACTGCTTAATGACTCTTTCTTGCTGATATCTGTGTTGTTATTATGTGATTAAGTTAACTAGCCACAAATTATGCTAATTAGCATGTTAAGGCTTCATGCCAATACTGTTGAGACCCTGGAGGTTGTTTCTTGCTATCATATCATTAGTTGCATTGATATTATGTACTCAGTCATGTTCATGCATATTATATCATGACTCAGTCTCGATTATTGTTATTTGACATATCTTATCATTGTTCGGGCTAGTATCCTGGCATTTTGAGCCCGTGTGTGTGAGACTGGAGAGTGATGACTGATTGAGGCCGAGAGCCTGATATTGAGTGGAAGTATGGGATCGGGTTGCGCGTACGCTGTAGCAAGATATTGAACAAGCCTTCGTTGGCTTTGTTATAGCGCTTGGGCTAATGAGAAAAGCCTCTCCAGAGTCTTTGCACCCCCAACGAGCGCAGTTGATGATATTGAGGGATGTATCTTCCCTAGACATGGATCTTGTACGAAGTATTTATATTTATAGATAGATCTTCTCCATAGGCTGGAATGGCCTTCCTCGGTACTGGATAACTGTTGTCAGTGATGTGTATATATTATGGGATGGATCTTCCCTGGGCCTTGTGAGACATATATAGTACCGAGTGGTTTTGAGTTTGTTATTGATATTATCTGGAGATGGATCTTCTCCGTAGGCTGGAATGGCCTTCCTTAGTACTAAGTAATTGTTGTCAAAGATGTATATATTCCGGGATTGATTTTCCCTGGGCTATATGAGCCATATACAATACTGAGTGGACGAGCATTTGAGTTTGTGGGCACATGAGGCACTCAACATGGTACATTGCATACAACATGTGCGTTGACATGTAGATGTAGCAGAGTTACACTCTTTTACCTTGTTCATAATTGCTTTGTTTTACTGTTCGAGCTATTTATTTAACTGAAAGCATGCCTACTTTTTTGTAAATCTTTTCTGTTATCCTCGAGGAGGTTGATTTCGTCACTACCTATCAGTCCAAAGGTTGGACTTGTTCCTTACTGACTTAGTGTACTCACATTACCCCCTATACCTCGTGTGCAGATTCAGGCACTTTGGATCTAGTGGCAGATGTTTGATCGAGGCTTCTGACTTAGAAGATTATTGAGGTACCTGCACGACGTTTGCAGGACTTGGCTCTCCACTTTACTTTCCAGTTGTATCTCAGTTGTTCCCTTAGATATTACATTAGACTATTTATTTTCCTTAGATGCTCTTGTACTCACTGACACCCCAGTTTTGGGCTGGATTGTATTTATTCTTGTAATTTCTTATGTTTCAAATGATTATTTCACTGTTAAAAGCTTTCGTAGATGTTTTCAAACCTATTATTATCGGGTTGATTGTTGAGTTGAGGCTGGCCTAGTTTTAGATAGGTGCCATCATAATGGGTCGGGTTTTGGATCATGACAAGTTGGTATCAAAGCCTAGGTTATATAGGTCTCACGAGTCATGAACGGGTTTAGTAGAGTCTCGCGGATCAGTACGGAGACGTCTGTACTTATCCTCGAGAGGCTATAGAACCTTTAGGAAATAAACTTTACATTCTTGAATTCCTATCGTGCGACATTGATTCATCTTGAAGCTTAACTCCTTGAATCTCTTCCACGCATTCGTGTGCGTGCATGAGCGCTCGATATTAGCTGTGCATTTATGGCTTATGATTCCCTGATCGAAGGGTGAGATGTGAATTCTATGTGTTGATGTTGGGACAGTCTGGAGGACTTGAGGCCGGGATTTGCTTGTAGCTTGAACACTGAGGTATTGATTTTGTGAGCACGTGCTTTTGGATTTATATGTTCGGTAGTGTCCCTATTAGTGGAAGTGATGACCCGATGGCTATGTGATGAGTCTGATGTGACTGCGAGATGTGTTCATATGATTTGAATGTGACTAGAAGGGTCTGTTTGAGGGTAAAAAGAACTATTATGTGCATAATTTCCTTCTTTATTTGATGTATAGCCCCGAGTTATGGGTATGTGAAGGATATTTTTATGTGGTCTAGTTGGGGAATGGAGTATATTTCATATTACGATATCAGGAAAATTAAGTGATTGCGTGATGTGTATGACAATGGAAGGGTATAAAGAGACGTTAGTTTAAGGCAAAGCAGGTGGATTATCTCCTGCGAAGTGTTCTAAAGTTTGTGTGATCCTTATGTTGTTTGTTGGAAGACTCTTTTACTAGGGAAATATATGTGCTACAGGTTGGGTTTGGATCACATATGAGAGTTTTCTTGACTATTACGAGGGTGAATGCTAGATTTATAGATGATTTGTGTTGTACGATCTTATGAAGGATTTAGTTCAATCTCATTGCGGTATTATGGCAGTAATAAAGTATGGGCATGTGATTTTTGTGTGTTTGGTCTATGGCTTTGAGCCAAGTGGGGGATTTCACTATTGATTAGCTGATTGCATGGTTATGGGCTGTATTAGTTTCAGTTTGAGGCATATTAGTGATTCAAATATGGCTTGCAGGGGTTGATATCAAGGATGGCTTGAGTAAAAAAAAATTGGATAAGGGTTGTGTTATGTTATGTGGTCATATGAGAAATGTTGGATGAATTAGTTGTTATTGTAAGGGATGTAACGGGTATATAGTAAGATATCACTCGGTTTCTTAGAAAGATGTGTTACTTCTTTAGGTGTTGCTGATGGGGCACAAGTAGTTCGGTTCGTTTGATCAGGGTAATTGAAACCTCGGTAGAGTGGATGACTCCTAATAATGGTTTTAATAGATTTGAGACTTATATGTAATAATTGGAGATCTTCAGGGGTGCATTTGACCAGAAATTGAGGTTTACATTGGAGAGTGTTAAGACTTGTGCCATTTCTATATCATTATGCATACTACATACCAGTATCAAGAAGGTGAAGGTAATGGTTTTAGATTCGCAACAAGTCTCTTCAAAGTAAGTATTTCGAACGTTGTGCTTTTAGGATATTTAAGAGAGTATTCAAAGGCTTTAGGAGCCTTAGACGGTGTTGTTTCATGCTGGAGTCTCGTGTGGTGAGTCTAGGTTGAGGATTGCGGTATAATGGTAAGGGGAAATGTCAATTTGAAAGAAATTTAGAAGTAACTTGGATAAATAGGACAACGTGGTAGTAGGCCGGATCGGCATGGTAAGGGATATGATTAGTTCTTTGGGTGTTTTTGAGGTGATGAATTTATACAAGTGTATGTCAATGCTCTTGGGTTTTGGTGACCTACGTAGCTTGGTTGAGCTCAGAGGATTCAGTTCTGATGGTTTGGTTCTGTACAATGGGATTCAGGGAATTCTTGATGGGTTCTACCACGGTTAGAGATGTATAACTTCTACTGGTTTGATGAGCATGTGATGTATAGCAATTTTCTTCTAGATTGGATCAAATGGAAAGTTCTTGTCTAGTGGAGTACGCAGTTACTTGTGACTCGGAATGGATTTTGAAGTTCACATATTTGTCATAGGACGGCATGTTATATGCGGTATGTTGTGTAGGGTTGAGATGAGCATGTGAAAGGTCACGGTTCAGTTCTGAAAGGAAGGTCATAAATTCTTAGGTAGCACAGGCAGTTTCAGATGATTAGGCAAATGATATTACGAATCGTGCATCTTGATAAGGGTAAGCATTTCAGAATGGGCAATGTGTTGAGTTAAGGGTACTTCATTAGTATTTTGGCACTCTCTTGTTGGATCGACTGCTGATATTCAAGTTTGCTTGGTAGCATAGAAGAATTTTTGGAGTATCTCTCGTAGAATGATTGAGTATTAGAGGTGTGTTATATATTCAAGCGGTGGAGTAGGGATCAAATATAGTGAATCGTACGCTTTATGGATTTGGGGACTGGGATTTCTCATAAACAGGCTATGTTGTAGTTGTAGACCGTGTATATTGGTCTTGTGTAGCGACTGTCGGGGGTTTGGAGACCCGGGTGAATCCTTTTTGCTTAGTATGTTCGACTTTGATGTGATATTGGGTATGTACTGGTTGTCTCTGTGTCGTGTTATTCTGGACTATTGCGTTAAGTAGGCGATGTTGGCTATGCCGGGGATGCCACTGATCGAGTGCTGAGGTTCGACGGATTATGTTCCTAGTAGGGTGATTTCATTTTTTCTAAATACCCAGCGGATGGTTGGGAAGGGTTGTCTTTCTTATTTGGTCTTCGTGAGGAATATCAGTGCAGAGACTCCTACCGTTGATTTAGTTCCGATGGTGAGGGATTTTCTGGATGTGTTTCCTGCTGCTAGGTATGTCGTCGGACAGGATTGTTGATTTTGGTATTAATTTAGTGGTCGGACGTCGTATTGTATGGAACCGGTGAAGTTAAAGAAGTTGAAGGAGTAGCTTCAGAACTCCTTGACAAGGGGTTCATTGGTAGGTCAATATGGATGTGCGTTCTGCATCAAGTCAGCCTTGTTGAATCCAAGTTGCTATCATTGAGGGATGTGTTGATTCGATTATTATTGAGCATATTAGTGTTCTGTGGAGATCTACGAATTACCTTTTATGTTGTGGGGCGTTATGATTTGTTGGTTATAGACACATATGGTACGGTGCTATTGGGGACTCATAGTGGAATTCGAGCAGGAAGAGTATTGAGTATTGCTCGGTGGAGGGCGTATTGGTTGTGTCCTTTTGGGTTTTTGTGGTGTTATGTCATTTGCTTCTTTGTGGGTATGATGATTTTCTTTTGGTTCTAGACATCAAATTGCTCGTGGTTTTTACTTTTGAGCATAGTGACTTGAGGTGTTTCATGTAGACCGGGGTTCGGATAAGGCTGCATATTGTAGCGAGGTTATGTGGAGGTATGATCCTTCGGGTTAGATTCATGTGTTTTGGTTCTACGATGTGTGATGGGTTCTCGACATTGTGTTGTGGTGGTACTGGTGAGCTTGCGGTACAGCTCTCTCATTTGAGTCATATTTCCATGATTTGAGTACATTCAGACTGTTGATTATTGGTGCGCGGGTCGCACGAGTTGTGGGTTTAGATTGTATCGATGTGTCATGTCACTAGAGTAGTAGTGTTGGATGAGATGAGGTCATTGGGATCCAGAATGAATACTATCGGATTTGATTTTATCATGTTGGAAGGATAATACCGAGATTGGGCTTAGAGATTTACTATGGTCCTTGCCGAAGGAGAGGGAGCGCCACGACTAGTTGATCAGAGGATTGGTTATGATTTTCTGCGTGTTTCCTTCATCGTTGGCAGTACGAAAGTGTTGGAATGAGGCCTTATTTGATAAGAGGTTTATTATCGATATTCGGTTGTTTTGATCAGTTATTGTGATTTGAAGTCTTCGCTATGAGTGTTCGAATTGTATGGTATATCTTGTGGTTTACATCTTGAGTGGTAGTTATGGCTTACTACAACGTGTTCAGATTTATTCGGTGTGCGGATGTGAGATTCTGATCTTATAGATAATTTCGAAAGTGGAAATTTGGTTCTAAGGTTTATGGGCTAGGTTGGATTGTGAAATTTCAGTTACGTTGTGCTATCGGACCTATATGAGATAGGGTGACGTGGGATCAGCCCCTGGTATGTGCATGGTAAGGTTATACAGCAATTTGATGGTTTTTGGAACAACTCTGGGCATGTTCGAGGACGAATGTATGTTTAAGTGGGGGAGGATGTAACGACCCGACCGGTCGTTTTATGAATTTTAGCCATGTTTCCCTCATTTTTGCTTCTTTATGTCTTGTTCATCTATGTTATATGGTATCGGATTAGTCGGTCCGAATTCAGAATGATTTTTGGAAAGGTTTGGGACACTTAGTCTCTTAAGTTGACCATTTAGTTGGAAAAGATAACCGGAAGTTGACTTTTGAGTAAACAATCTCAAAATGTGGTTTTTATGATTTGTATAGCTTCATGAGGTGATTTGGGACTTAGGAGCGTGTCCGGAATGTGATTTTGAGGTCTGTGGTAGATTTAGGCTTGAATTGGCGAAATTGGAATTTTGGCGCTTTCCGGTTGATAGGTGAGATTTTGATATAGGGGTCGGAATGGAATTCCGAAAGTTGGAGTAGGTCCGTTGTGTCATTTGTGGCATGTGTGCAAAATTTTATGTCATTCGGATGAGATTTGATAGAATTTTTTATCAAAAGCAGAATCGTTTCTAGAGTTCTTAGGCTTGAATTCGTGGTTAATTTGATGTTTTGATGTTGTTTTAGATGTTTTGAAGTTTGGTACAGGCTTGGAAGGTGGTATATGACTTGCTCGAGCTTTTGGTTGAGGTCCTGGGGGCCTCGGGGTGGTTTTGAATGGTTGACGGGAGGTTTTGAGTTGAAATTGCCAGCTGAAGTGCTAGGTTCCTGTCATAACCGCACATACGGCTTGGGCCCGTATAAGGGGAAACGAAGTCATAGATGCGGCCAAGAGAAGGGATGGCTAGAGCCACAGATGCATGATTTTGGGTGCACCTGTGATTGCACAGATGCGGTATTCTTAGCGCAGGTGCGGTGGCCGGGCGGATAAGTGAAATCCGCAGATAAGCACATGGGACTGCAGGTGCGGGTAAGCAGATACAATGATTGGACCGCAGATGCGGTTTTCCTGGGTCAGAACTTATATATTCTACCCTTCGCGAATTTGGGTTATTTTTCATCACATTTCAAATGGGAAAAAACTTTGGAGAGCAAATTGAAGGGATAATTCAAGAAGGTTTCGTGGAGGTAAGATTTTTGGACCCTAATATGGTTTTTGACTAATTAAGCTTGAAATCTATGGAAAGTAGTAGCAAAAATTGGGGGTTTAGGGCTTGGAAATTAGAGACCTTAATCTAGGGATTTTACAGGTCATTTGTGGTCGGATTTTGGTATTCTTGGTATGTATGAACTCGTGAGAGTGTAAGGATTCTAGTTTTGTGAATTTTATCAAAATTCGAGATGTGGTCCCAGGGTTCGGGTTTGACCAATTTCGGGATTTGTGATATAATTTGATTATTTTCGTGTGGGCTTTGCTCCCTTAGCATATATTGATGTTATGGTTCTGATTTTGGTTAGATTTGGGGCATTTGGAGGCCGAATCGAGAGGAAAGGGTGTCGTGGGCTAGAGTTGGCTTGGCATGAGGTAAGTAATGCTTCCAAACTTGGTTCTGAGGGTTCGAAACCCCGAAGTATGTGTTCTATGATTACTATTGAGGTGACGCAAATGCTAAGTGACGGGCTTGTGGGTGTGCACCGTGAGAATTTGCGGCTTGGATCATTCCATGGCACCGCTTAGTGACTTTTTCTTGGTGATATCTATGTTGTAATTATGTTATTAAGTTAACGATCCACAAATCATGCTAATTATCATGTTAAGGCTTCACGCCAATACTGTTGAGACCGGAGAGGTTGTTTCTTGCTGTCATATCATTAGCTTCATTGATATTCTGTACTCAGTCCTTTCATGCATATTATATCATGCCCCAGTCTCGATTATTGTTATTTGACACATCATATCATTGTTCGGGCTAGTATCATGACATTTTGAGCTCGTGTGTGTGAGACTGGAGAGTGATGACTGAGTGAGGCCGAGAGCCTGATATTGAGTGGCAGTATGGGATCGGGCTACGTGCATGCCACAGCGAGATATTGAACAAGCCTTCGTTGGCTTTGTTATAGCTCTTGGGCTAATGAGAGAAGCCCCTCCGGAGTCTTTACACCCCCAGTGAGCGCAGTTGATGATATTGAGAGATGGATCTTCCCTGGACATAGATCTTGTGCGAAGTATTTATATTTGGAGATAGATCTTCTCCATAGGCTGGAATGGCCTTCCTCGGTACTGGATGACTGTTGTTAGTGATGTGTATATTCAGGGATGGATCTTCCCTGGGCCTTGTGAGCCATATACAGTACCGAGTGGTTGTGAGTTTGTTATTGATATTATCTGGAGATGGATCTTCTCAGTAGGCTGGAATGGCCTTCCTCAGTACTGAGTGATTGCTGTCAGAGATGTATATATTTCGGGATGGATCTTCCTTGGGCCATATGAGCCATATACAGTACTGAGTGGACGAGCATTTGAGGTTGTGGGCACATGAGGCACTCAGCATGGTGCATTGCATACAACATGTGCGTTGACATGTAGATGTAGCAGAGTTACACTCCTTTACCTTGTTCATACTTGCTTTGTTTTACTATTCGAGCTATTTATTTAACTGAAAGCATGCCTACTTTTCTGTACATTATTTCTGTTATCCTCGAGGAGGTTGAGTTCATCACTACCTATCAATCCAAAGGTTGGACTTATTACTTACTGAGTTGGTGTACTCACGCTACCCCTTGCACCTCGTGTGCAGATTCAGGCACTTTTGATCTAGTGGTGGATGTTTGATCGAGGCTTCTGACTTAGAAGATTATTGAGGTACATGCAAAGCGTTCGCAGGCCTTATCTCTCCACTTTACTTTCCAGTTGTATCTCAGTTGTTCCCTTAGATATTACATTAGACTATGTATTTTTCTTAGACGCTCATGCACTCAATGACACCACGGTTTTGGGCTGGATTGTATTTAATCTTGGAATTTCTTATGTTTCAAGTGATTCTTTAACTGTTAAAAGCTTCCGTAGATGTTTTCAAACTTATTATTATCGGATTGATTGTTGAGTTAAGGCTGGCCTAGTTTCACGAAAGGCGCCATTACGACGGGTCGGATTTTGGGTCATAATAGGAAGAGTGTAAAAGCGATCTAGATGATGAGAGCTAAGTGTGGGGTGTCCACACAATGGACCATACCTGGAAGAAGTCTGAGTATCACATGAGTTGCTAATTCTTCGGCCTTTGGCCTACCAGGGAGTCTTTTTTTTTACCCTCTTATTATTTATAGTGTGCATTGAGAACATGGCACAACTGGGGTGTCTGGGTGATTTTCTGTGCTATCTTAGCTTAGTTGTAGTACTCGTTCTTAGTGTAGTAGCCTTAGTAAAAAACGAAAAATAAAAAATTGGGACTTTTCCCCACGATGGATCACCTAGACAGTTTTCTTGAGGGGTTTAAGTCTTAAAAAAAGGACAAAAAGATTTTCTTTTTAGGTAGTGTAGTAATTACCTCTTGATTTTTCTTTATGCTGCAGTTCTTTTCCAAAGTTTTGTTTGAACCGGGTGTAGTTAGTTTTATTTTTTAGGAGTATGAACCATTGTGCTATGAATTTAATTGAAACAATATCTCTTGAGTTTGTTACGCCTTGAGAATAGTGAGCTTAGGCTCAGTTTTTGACTCTTGTATAAGTACATTAGATTGTATGATCCTAATTTTGCTTAACTGCTTTGATTAGAGTGTCTTGATGAGTCGAATCCTGAGTGACTTATGTGCCATGTGGGTGTGAGGTTTGTGTGTTATTCTGTGCATTCCATTTGGTGTCTAGAGCTTGCCCCATGTGTTTGCAAAGTGAATTAGTAGTTTTGTTTAGTCTTGGATGTGATATAGGCATTTTTTTGTTGAACCAGTTAATATTTTACCCGCCTAATTGTTATGTATCGTAGTTAACCCTTTGATCTTGTAATCCTATTTCTTTGGCAAACATATTACAAACCTTACCCATTTGTTTGAATTAACCATCTATTTGAACTTTTTCACCTCTCATGAGCACTTGAATTATTATGAAATTTGTAAAAGTTAAAGTGTGGGGTGGTTGGTTTGGCTTTTGAGTGGAACTAATGAAATAAGGAGAAAGGTGCACTATTTCGAAAAAGTAAGAGCCACTTGAATTGAAAAAGAAAAAAACGACTGTATTGTTGTGCAAATATTCCTTGATAGTGGTAATTCTTGATGTAATTGTGCTTAAATAAGCATGGAGTTAATGTATATTAATGTGAAGAGTTATGGTTTGACATAAGTGTGAGGTTTTAAATGTTAAAGTGTATGTATTAAAGTGCTTAGGGAATTGTAGTCCCTCTTATATCAAAATGTATTGTACCCGTCCCGCAGCCTACATTACAACCAAGTAAAGTCCTACTTGATCCCAGACTGAATGAGCTCGATTAGCATAGCAGTACACTACGGGCAAGCCTATGGTGCATCTTGTGTGGCATATGAATGTTATTTCTAAGATTGAGTAAATTCCTTTTATTTTGAGTTCCTAATTATTCTTAAATTTTATTGTGTGTGAAACTACTCTCTCTTGTTGTATGAGGGCACTTGATTCATGAAGGAAAGGTAGTGTCATTGACCTCTATGTTAGAGTAAGTAAGTGAGTTGTGAATAATGCGTGGTACCTGTGAGTCAAATCTTGAGTTGAAGATGTTACACTCTTGTGCTTAGTCTATTTTAAATATTCTTGGTGTGATGAGTTAGGAAAATTGCTTAAAAAGGTCGTGTCTATATAAAGTGTAGTTTTATTGCTCAAGGACGAGCAATGATTTAAGTGTGGGGTGTTGATGATAGGCGATAATTGCGTATTTTAGTCGTTTATTGCACTCTAATTTACTGCACTTTAATTGAGTTTGAGCTTTAATCGCTAGTGTTTTGCACTAATTACCTGTTTTATGCCTTGTAGGAGTGATTCAGAGCTATGTAGATATTATGGAATGAATTCAAGCTAATCGGAGTTTTGAAGTTTGAGGAAAAGCCCAAGAGATTAAGCCAGGATCACGTTCGGAGGTCGAGAACCACGTCTAGACTTTTAAAACGAAGCAAAAAGGCAGATTTTGAGAATCCACCATAGTTCTTGTCAATTTTGCACGGTCTCTGAGAAACCCCACTACCACCCCGCGTGGCGCGTCGTCCCATGCAGCGTGCCTATGTAATTTTTTCAAAGTCCCAATATTATTTCGCATAGGAAAAGTTGTTTTCCTCTGGATCCGACTCTACTTGGTATAAATACATGTAAAAACGTTATTTTTGAGACTTTTTGACATACTTTAGACCTAGGAGAAGAATACGATACTTTGGAGGAGGCTTCTAACTAGTTTTTCTTCTCTTCTCTTCCTTTAATTTCATAGTTTCTTAGTTCTAGAGTTTTGCGTGCCACATGAACGTTATAGTTTGAAACTTG
The DNA here is from genome assembly GCA_026770625.1 of Nicotiana glauca. Lineage (NCBI taxonomy): Eukaryota > Viridiplantae > Streptophyta > Magnoliopsida > Solanales > Solanaceae > Nicotiana > Nicotiana glauca. The sequence continues at coordinate 23,127 of MU667060.1, read as the reverse complement.
AATTATTCTTATTATTTTATCATATTAGTTTATTTATTCAATCTTGCGCTTAATTATTTGATTGCTTGATCACCAATTGAATACTATCTAGGAATTTGTGAGTGTTACTGTGTTAAATCAAAAAACATAAAAAAACTATTAGGAGAATTAAAGAAATCTGTNGTATATTTAGAAAGAAAGAAGTTCTGGAGTGTTTTTCGTGTGTAGAAAATGGAGCCTTGCCTCAGAATTTATAGGCAATTATCAGAAGAGGTGTCTGGAAAAGGTGCCTTTTCAGAAGAATACGTTGCTTGCCGCAGTCGCGGCAGAACCGCGGTCAAAGAGGCTCTCTGAATCTGCCTGTCGCGATTCTACCGCGGTCGCGGCAGAACCGCGGCCAAAGAGGCCCTCTGGCGTATTTTCAGCAGTGATTTGGCATTTAATTAATTATTAAATAATTAAATAAATTTTATCCAAAAATAATCTTATCGATCGATCATTTGACAAATCCAAATCCAAA
>MU667060.1:4935-20345 GCA_026770625.1 Nicotiana glauca | reverse complement strand
TCTTTGCTCATTATTAGCATATCATCAACATATAAGCAAACAATGACTATATGATTTGGAACGTTCTTAATGTAAACACATTTATCACATTCATTAATCTTAAAGCCATTTGACAACATTGTTTGGTCAAATTTCGCATGTCATTGCTTGGGTGCTTGTTTTAGTCCATAAAGACACTTAACAAGTCGACACACCTTCTTTTCTTTTCCCAGAACCACAAAACCTTCAGGTTGGTCCATGTAGATTTCATCCTCTAAATCACCATTTAAGAAGGCTATTTTTACATCCATTTGATGGATTTGAAGATCATACAAGGCGGCTAACGCTATTAGCATCTGAATGGATGTAATTCTTGTTACCGGCGAGTATGTGTAAAAATAGTCAAGACCTTCTCGCTGTCTAAATCCTTTGACAACAAGTCTTACCTTGTATTTGTCAATATTACCATCGTCTTTTATGTTCTTCTTGATTTGGGTCATACCTTCAGCAAGGAGGTCATGTACAATGAATGTAGTTCTTGGACTTGAGTTATGACCGACCTAGTGTCAATCATCTTGAAATCCAAGAACCTTGCAGCCACGAACTTCTTAAGTCCGGCATCCTCAGTCTTGTACTTCTTCTCAAACGCATTCCATAACGCTTTTGAAGTTTCCATGACACTATAGACATTGTACAAACCATCTTCCAAACAACTCAAAATGTAATTTTTGCACACGAAATCAGAATGTTTCCATGCTTCAGTTACAACAAGGCGTTCATCATCCGAAGTATTTTCAGCCATGACCGGAGGATCCTCCTTGATGAAACGTTGCAAACTCAACGTAGTAAGATAGAAGAGCATCTTTATTTGCCAGCGTTTGAAGTCAATACCGGAAAACTTTTTGGGTTTTTCTGTCGGTGCTATAGCATGAGCAGGAGTAGAACGGCTTGACGAGGCAACAACACTCGTAATAGTAGCACCCGTTCCTGCAACACTTCCATTAGTTTGGTTTTTATTCGTCATATTTCTGTAAAGTCAAAAACAATACAGAACTTTGTTAAATCAGTGAAGTTTTGATATCTTCAAACTGAATACCAAACCAAACATACAACACGTAACAATGATGAGGTTTTTATATACTTCAAACCCGTACGTTTATTATTCCGGTAAAGTTTTTATGTACTTTAAACCGGACAGAGACAATTATTGGAGTAGAAAGCAACAGTTTAATATATAATCAACACAGAAATGTTAGTAATATAAAATTCCTTAAACTTGTGAGCGTTACTATGTTAAACCAAAAAAATAGAAAAAACTGTCAGGAGAATTAAAGAAATCTGGAAAATAGTAGAGAATCAGAAATATTCCGAGTCCACAAGTTTCTTGTGTGTCCTTAAGGAATTTTAACCCCCTCACACGTTGCCAAGGTAATGGATTAAATCCTCCCGGGATAAAAGGGAATAAACCTTCCTGCAACAGTGGCAATACAAACTGCAGGATTCCAACGAACTCAAAGAACGGAGCAAAATCACACTTACGAATTTGAGAGAGAGAGACTGCGAATTAGGATGTCGTATATTCAGAAAGAAAGAAGTTCTGGAGTATTTTTCGTGTGTAGAAAATGGAGCCTTGCCTCAGAATTTATAGGCAATTATCAGAAGAGGTGTCTGGAAAAGGTGCCTTTTCAGAAGAATACGTTGCCTGCCGCGGTTCTACCGCGGTCAGAAAGGCTCTTGTCCAAAAATAATCTTATCGGTCGATCATTTGACAAATCCAAATCCAAATCCAAATCCAAAGCCAAAGCCAAAGCCAAAGCTGAGCCGAGCGAGCGACGATGATGGCGCGAGGGTTCATTCTCTTCAACTCCTTTTAAGAGCTTTAAGAAGTGGTTCTATATATAAGCACATAAATGTGGTTGTCTCTCACAAATGAGGGACAAAGTGCAAGACAAAAGTTCACTTCTTCAAATTTTTATTTTCCCTCCATTTTATTTCCCTCCATTTTCAATTCACACTTCTTCTACTTTAAAGCCCAATGGCTTAAAGTCCAACAGAATCTAGGATTAAACTCGGGAGAGGGAATTCTAGATTGCATATAAGATTGAGTAGAGCGAGATCTTGAATCGAGCATCAGGAACGGATTTGCGGTTAGCATAGGAATATACCTTATAGCCTTGCTTGGTTACTATACAGGAATTATTAATGCGTTCTTGTTAATTCTAATTTCATAGGAATATAGGCGTTACGTTAGCTTGAATAGACGAGTAGTACTTCGGGAGAAAGCTACGAGTAATATTAACCATATCAATCAATAAACCAGATAAATTAATTAGACAATTAAGTGAAAGACTCAACGGGATTGTTAGCCAACCCATAGCTCCAGAATCGTCTCTCATTGAATTCGTCTCTAATATTGCCGTCTTTTTTTCCTTTAGTTTCATAGTTTGATTACTCTAGATTAGTTTTATTAAATATTCATACGTTAGAAAAGTGCTTGAATAGATTAATTATCTTAGTTTAATTTAGTGAATAGTTAATCACAAGTCCATGTGGATACGATATCTGGACGTACAATTCTATATTACTTATGGATCATGTATACTTGTGTGTGTATTTGGGACCAACACACATATTGCATGATATATTTTTGGTAAAGAGGGACCAAAAGCACCAATTTTCAACGTTATATTGTTATGTTTGCGTAAGAAAGAAGTGGGAAAATGGGATATCATGTGATGATCGTGGCTATGACGGAGAAGGTCAACAACTACCAAACCAAATTAATTTGGGAGTAATAACAAGTTAAGTTATTACATACCATCTTTCAAGTGCTAGTTTGGTAATACAGTAAATTATGCAGTGAATACTACTTTAATATCTTTCATAAATAAACCAAAATGATGCGGACATTTAATGTAAGAAAGTTAGTTTTGGAAAATTACTACAGTAGTATCATATCCACCCAAAATCTGGTTGAAAGAAGCCAATAAGACTACGTACTTTGTGGACAAGAAAAGAGCAGAAGAATATGGCAAATAACTCCTTTACTATAGTGGGACTATCCAATAATAAAAGAGTTGGAAACAATAATTGGATTAATCTACAATTGACTGAACTGAAAAGTCAGATGTATAAGCAAATTGATTTACGGCATGGTTTTGAGTCAGAATCTCAACAAGTCAGTCTGAGTCATGCTTGGGTAGTGGGTCATCTTATGTCATCTACATGCCTTCTGCGAAATTCTCATACTACATTATATAATTAATGTCAAAACCAAATATCCTTCATTTTCATAGTTTAAGGAGGTTCCTTTGAGAGCAAAAGCCATGTCCCTATTGTCCTTATCTTATGTCTCTTTTCTTCTTCAGATGGGTTTTAAGGATTTCTGCCTCTGAAGTTTCCAAGAATTTGTAAGGATTCTGCTCTGACTTTTCTCTCAAAGTTTCTCAAGAAATGTGTAGGTGGGGTTTGAGTTAGCACATGATGACCTCAAATGATATTCAGAATAATTTTAAATATTTGTTTATGGAATTGTTTTGATGTGATGCCTTTTTTCTTTCTCAGTTTGTCTTGATTGCAAAGGTTAACTGCTTTTTTTTTTTTTTGTTAAATAAGTACTTATATGTTTTGTTGGGGTGAAAAAAGTAGTCATAATTAGGATTGTTACCGTTTAATTACTAGCTATCAAATTGGTATACACAAATTAATCTGTGTGCTAAACATTTTATCTTTGTGTAATAGAGCCTTGAAAACAAGATTGGTTAAGTGATGGAAGAAAAAGATGGAGTAGTAACTAAAGTGGAAGGCCTAAGTGCTTTGAATCCATTAAACTCTTCCACCATTGCAGTAGCTATTAATGGTAACAAAGAAAGCAAATATGTAGTGAGCTGGGCATTAGACAAATTTGTGCCTGAAGGTAAGGTTTGCTTCAAGCTGTTACATGTCCGGCCGTGCATAACTGGTGTGCCAACTCCCAGTAAGTTGTTTCTCTTCAATGTATTGTTTCAAATATTTATATCTGCAAAGCTTTCTGGTGTACGACAACTCGTTAGCAGATGCCTTTTTTCTTAGCAATTTATCATTGCAGCGGACTTCCATCTATAGGCCAATAATTCATGTTTAATCTTTGTTAAGATGATTATAGACTTAAGGAAATTGATGAGGCCAGAGTATAGAACATTCTTTTAAGTCCAGTGCTTTAGATTCTTTGTCTATAATGATAGTTGATTCACATTCTTATAGGTCTAGTGCTTTAGAATCTTTGTCCGTGATCACAGTTAATCTCGCAACTGAGGTGTTATGTTCTTTAAATATTTGAAGCTGTAGTTTAGAGGAGAAGGAAGATCACTTCAGTTTTTGTAGTTCGGACAAACCTCCATCCTAACCGAAAGGAAAAGGGAAGAATAGGAACAAAATTGCCGGTTGCATCCCTTTGTACAATGAGAATATGCTCTACTTTTTCTTTTTGGATGATTGGGGTCTTTAGACCTCTTCTTGCTGGAGCCAGCCATGTAAGCGTTCTAGTCTACACGCTCTCTGACATAGTGGCAGTATAAGCGATATGCTTTCAGCCCTTCTACAAGAACACCTTCCTCTGAGACAAAATGGAAGCAGAAGGGTAAATGGAAATAACAAAACCTTGAGGATGCTAACTTGACTAAAGCTTTTTTCTCATATGCTAGTTATTAGTATGTTACACGAGTATTTCATATGCCTTAACTTGACTAAAGCTTCTTTCTCATATAGTATGTTAACATGAATTCTAAAATCTGTAAACAAGAATTGAGTTTTGGGTATGTGATATTCTATGGTTATGAATTCCTTATATATCCTTTCTTCAGTGGGAAACTCTATACCTATTTCACAAGTGCGGGATGATGTAGTGGCTGCTTTCCGCAAGGATGTTGAATGGAAAACAAGTGAAAAGATGCATCCTTACAAGATGTTATGCACTAGACGAAAGGTAAAGAGACATCAGAAAAGTGGAAAATCTCCTAAAATTAAATCACTGATCGTTCAAAATTATACGCAGGTCCAAGTAGAAGTTTTACAGCTTGAATCAGATGATATCGTGGAAGCAATAGCACAGGAGGTCTCTAGGCTTAACATCCTCAAGCTTGTCATAGGTGCTTCATCTCGTAGCATATTTTCTAGGTAATAGTAAGATTTATGCCGTTTCAAAATTTAATTTATGAGCTACTATCCATTGCTGACACTCCACGAGGCAATCTCTTTATTTTGTTTTAGTTATTCTTAAGGTATATGTTTGCCTTAACCGAAATTATGTATTCCTCATCGCCAATCACGATTATGAATTTTAATAGTTGTGTCATAAAAGTTGTAGGATGTTTGTGACAGAGTGAAGTAGTGACAAATACGAAATGCAACAATAGTATCTTAGAAGAGAAAATGCAGCAGAGAGGGATGGCAACCAATACAGATGAAAAACTTTATTTGTTACTCATACGTGACAGTTTCATAAGATCCTTGTGCTCATTGACTTGTAATATCAGGAGAAACATCGATAGTGAAATAAGGGGCATTAACATTGATTCTCTTCTAATGAGCTGTGAGATATCATCTGTGAAACAAACCTGCCATTTTGTCCTCTGCCCTTAGATCATATGGTTGTTTCATTTTTATTTGCAGATCTGATGCAAATGCCCCAAGTACAATTGAAATAGTTAATTAGGATCATGTAAGACAAAAGAACATTGCGAGAAGTCCATATTATCCAGCTTCAACAATAAACCAGGTAAAGAAAGATATCATAAAGCCATTCTCACAATTATACTAGACGCATTAATATGAAAGTAAATAGAAGCTTCGGTTGTTGATTGCCCTAGCTAGATTGAATAAGCAACAAGAAGTTACAAGTAACTTAAGGCGTAGATTTTCCTATACTAGGGAGGAATGGTGTATTGGTCATTTTGCATGACTGTTTAAAAATGGGATGTAAACAGCGGCGGATCCAAGATTTTAAAGTTGTGGGTGCTCACTGATAAAAATTCTGAAAGAAAAGGAAAAAGGAGTTTAGTTATGGATGCTCACTCAATATTTATCTAAATATTTTTATAATTACCTATACAAATTTACTAAATTTTGGCAAAGATAATGGGTGCTTGAGCACCCAAAAACAACATGTAGATCCGCCACTGGAACGTAAACACAAACTTTGACAACTTTGGGAGCGGGGGATGCTTTGTTCTTTTGTTTTTTTCCAGTAAATAGTTTAGTAAATTGAAATTGATATAGGTGAAGTCTTGTTCACTTTTGGAAATCTCTACTTGCTCAAGGATTTCTTTTCTTCACCTCTTCACTGGCTTGGCTCCTTGGAGAGGGTGCTTTCTAGTATCAATGCCATTTCCCTCGGTAAGTTTAAATTTTTTATTTGTTGTTTAGGGGACAAAGCTTATCCTCGAGAATCTCAGACAGTATTCCAAGCTTTTGTACCATCTATGCTGTTTCAAGAGGAAAGTTGTTATCTATACGTCCTTCTAATTCGGAGATAAATGGAAGCAGTTGGACTGGAGATAGCAACACTAGCGGCTCAATTAGCAGTTCAACAGGCCATTCTTCCAGTTTACTAACAGGTATAAACTAATTATTTGCATTTACTTTATCTAGTTCATTAGCTCCATTTCTTGCTCTCTTTTGCTTCAGGAGCACCGTGAATTATATGGGGAACACGTTAGTAGTACTGTCAGTGTTTGGATGCTCCATTTCTTCCTTCAGAAGTACATGAGAGATTTAAAAGTCTTCTATCTTCTATTTGAGCGCACATTAGAGGATTCTTGAGTAGTTCAATGCATCTTACGCTCTGCCATTTGCTTCAAGGTAGCGATGGAAGTCCACTATGAAGACAACGCCTTTCATAGCGTGCCTCAAAATTGTTTTCAAATTCAAAGTCCATCTTTTAAAAAAAAAATTATAGTCTGTTGATTTATTGTTCTTGTTAGTGTTTCCATATTTTGTTATTTTCCAACAATGAATTCCATTTTCTAGATAGACTTCAAGTACTGAACTGAACAATTTATCTGTGTTTCTGCTTTTCAGAAAAGTCAGACCTGGACTCAAGTTCTTCGTACAGTCAATTCCGTTCTCCGTCACTGCCAATGCAAAGATTTCAAGCTCTTTCAAATATTAATCAGAACTTTCCTCATAGAAGAGCAATCTCAAATGAAACCGTCCACCATAAGAACTATTCTCTTGATTTTGGAGACAGCGAGGAGGATGCCAGTTCTTGTCCCCAAAGATCATTTCTTAGTGAAAGGAATAACCTTGCTTCTAGTTTTAGGAGCTTAGTAACAGACTTTTATTCAACGGCAGATGATCAAGCTTCCACCTCAGGGGCTCCAACAGATTTATCATTGAGAAATGAGGTACTTTCTGCCGCAGTTTGTTATATTCATTACTCATTGGCATTGATTAAACACTTGCATGTTTATGCTCAGATCTGGTGAACTCACTTCCTCTGCATAATTATATTGGTAAACATTTGTACATAGTGGCAAGAACGTAGAAGACTGCCACCAAAATTAATGGTGATCCCTCTTTACTGCAGGCGGATATCAAATTTGAGCTAGAGAAGCTAAGAACTGAACTAAGACATACTCAAGGAATGTATGCAGTTGCACAAACCGAAGTGTTTGATGCTTCTAGGAAGGTACGTTTAGGAAACAACGACTTTTAAATGTTCATCCACTTATGTCGTATTCATATTGTACTGTGATTATAAACCTGCCCACAAACAGATGATTGAGCTTCAAAACCGCCGGTTGGAGGAAGAAATTAAACTCCAGGAAATTAGTTTAAAGGAGGAAGAAGCAATAGATTTGGTACGAAAAGAGAATGAGGAGTACAAAGCTGCAAAAAGAGAAGCTGATTATGTGAAGGACTGTGCTGAAAGAGAGGCTGCACTAAGAAAAGAAGCGGAACTATTAGCCTTACGTGAGGCAAAAGAAAAAGACAAGCTTGAAAATGCCTTGATGGATCAGGCACATCAGTACCAGGAATTCACTTGGGAAGAAATCCTATCTTCCACCTCTTTATTTGCTGAAAATCTTAAAATTGGTATGGGCGCATATGGAACCGTTTATAAGTGCAGCTTGCGTCATACTACAGTCGCCGTCAAAGTTCTTCACTCCAAGGGATCTGACCTGACGAAGCAGTTTCAGCAAGAGGTATGGCAAGCTAATGAATGAGAATTGAGTTAGCCCCCACTGTTTAAGGATTCTTAGAGTCTGCTCTTTTGTATTTTTCAGCTGAAAATATTGAGCAAAATTCATCATCCACACTTGTTAATCCTTCTTGGCGTGTGCCCTGATCGTGGTTGCTTAGTTTATGAGTTCATGGAAAATGGTAGCTTAGAGGAGAGGCTGTTCAGGAAACATGATACACCTCCGATTCCGTGGTTTGATAGATATCGAATTTCATGGGAAGTGGCCTCTGCGCTTGCCTTTCTTCACAACTCCAAGCCAGATCCAATTATTCATCGTGATCTAAAGCCAGCTAACATATTGCTTGATCGTAATTTTGTTAGTAAGATTGGCGATGTTGGCTTGTCAACCATGATAAATTCAGACGCTGCATTATCCACCATATACAGAGATACAGGTCCTGTGGGAACACTTTGCTACATCGACCCTGAGTACCAAAGGACTGGAATGATCTCTCCAAAATCAGACGTTTATGCATTTGGGATGGTTCTCTTGCAGTTGTTAACAGCAAAAGCACCAATGGGACTTCCCCACATTGTTGAAACAGCAATCGATAAGGATAGTCTAACTAAGATACTAGATTCAAAGGCTGGTGAATGGCCATTAGAAGAGACAAAGAAACTAGCAACGCTAGCACTTAAATGTACAGAGATTTGTCGAAGAGACAGGCCTGATTTGAAAGACGAAATTCTCCCTGCTTTGGAGAAATTGAAAGAGGTTGCTGATAAGGCTCGAGATTCTGCCTCAACTACCCAGCCTCCTCCTCCTACCTACTACTTGTGCCCTTTACTCAAGGTGTGCCTCCTTTACTTCCTGTAACTTTGACAATGTGATAATATTTGGCACACGTAGTACCAAACATTTATTTGTTATGTTCTACCAAGTTTTTCATCTTCATTTCTATGTTGCGATTGTTTTTTTGTTACAGGATGTAATGGAGGAACCTTGTGTGGCAGCTGATGGGTATACTTACGACAGGAAGGCGATAGAAACATGGCTAAAGGAGAACGATATATCACCTATGACAAACCTACCGTTACCTCATAAGAACCTTCTACCAAATTATGCGCTGCTTTCTGCAATTCTTGACTGGAAATCAAGAAAGGCTAGAAATATTTAGATTGTTTAGATAGATCTTCTTTAGATTTATAGTCTAGTTTAACATAGCTTATCAAATATATGTGCATTTATGACTTTACTCGGTCATAAAGGTGGAAGTGTGAGATTGAGTAAACAGTCCAAGAGTATAGTCAAGTTAGAGTGACAAATAGATGTAAGAAAAGAGTAGTGCTAGCAGAAGTTGCAACTTGCATATGACAAGTATGATATAACATGCATCAATATTCTTGAACTCCTTGTGAAGTTGGCATATTATTTATTAGACTTCAGAATTCATAAAATTCTCATTTCAGCCGAGGCGGGTCAGGGATTTAAACTTGATGAGTTCGGTCTTTAAGATTGTTAGTAGTAAATTCATTTCCTTTTAAAATTACGGATTCAGATCTAATATCTGTTTGAAATTTAGTGTATTCATACACACACATGTATAAGGTTTGTGTCTTCTTGAGTTGAGGGACTCTCGGAAACAGCCTCTATATCCCTTCGGGGTAGGGGTAAGGTCTGTATACATTCTACTCTCCCCAAACCTCACTTGTGGGATTTTACTAGGTGATTGTTGTTGTTGTTATATATATTGGGTTTGGATGAACCAGTTGTCTAAGAGCTGCATCTGCCACTTCATTTGGATCACTCTATCATTCTTTTCCCCCTTTTTTTTTATTGGAAATAAGAAAAGAATATTTGAATTTTTTTATGGTGTCATATTTGCACACTATTCATGTTTTTAGGTTTCTCATATTTGGCATACCAAGTGGAACTCAGAAGATAGTCAGAACTTTCTATTCTTGTACCTTTTATAACGATTGGGAAAAAGAAAAGTGCATTTGAAGTTTTTAGGATAATCATATATTGCAAAGTCCGAAACCTAAATAATGGTATTTTGCACTCAAAATACCTTTATACAGTTAAAAAAAAGTTACATTTCTAACTGAAACGTAGTATTATATTGTGTTTAACTTTAACGGCACGCAATTTAATACTGCGTTTAATTAAAATTAATTTTAATTGTAAAACCGTTTTACCAACCGGCTTTGTCTCAGTTTTACCAACCAACCTTGTCTGCATTTCTAACTCACATTTCTCTATACATATTCAGAAAAAGGAGAAAAAGAGAAACAGAGAGGACTTAAGCGTGATTTCTTACTTTTGCTTTTTCTCTCCAAAGGTATCTTTGAAAAATCAAAAGTTCCTTCCCAAACACTAATAAAAGAAATACATTATATTCCTTAAAAAAATTGTTTCTATGAAAAAAGAAAAAGAACTAATGGAAAAAGTGAAACTTTTGACTTTAGCACATGTAGGTATGTGTAGCAATGTTTAGCCCCAATTACAATGTGTGAAAAATTCTAGTTAATCAGGTGTATGACAAATTAAATGGACGGGATTTTATTGTAACTAAAAGATAATTAGTGAGACGACGTTAAAAGGGAAAAATAAAGAATGAAAATTATTAAAGACAATAAATATATATTCCTATGTAGAAAGTGAATGAGCATATGTGAGTATTCTATTATTCATTCCCTCTTTATTCTACTAATGTATCAGTTTGTTTGGGTGGTTGTTAATTGTTACATTTTTTTTGGTTTTGTATCGTATTGTATTGTATTATTGTGAAATTCTAAGTGAATTCTATATCGACAAAACACATGAGAGATGCTTAGTATATAAGTAAACAAGTTTTTAGACTCCAATAGCGCGTTTTAAAGCCGTACGGGTCTAGGCTCAAAACGGACAATATCACTAATGGCTGAGCTGTTACAATTATTGTATAATTTAATAAAAAGGTAAAATTATTATATAAAAAAATTGGATAAAGAATAAAATATAATTATTTAATAATAAAGAAAGGACAAAATAAGGTAATAATGATACCACACCAATCAATCGTTACATTAAATGACATTTTTCGTCGTTACGTAACAACGAATTTAAAGATACAATATAATAAAATTTAAGTAATAATAAAAATAACTATCATATTTAAAGTAACGATACAATACAATACAATAAGTAATAACTATCTAAACAAGTTGTGAGTGAAAAGGATAAATTTGACCTTAGCTATTAGTAGTTGATATTAAGCAATTTGCTGTTTGTTAGAGTTTTGAGCTCCAATCTGAGAATAGTTTTAAACTATGTTAAAAATAAAAAAGATAAATTGGGACATTTTTTCTTGTGGAATTCATCTATTTTCCGCTGGAGCTCATCTATACTATTTTAAAAGTGGGAAGCTCTTAACTAAAAAGTCAGATTACTAAAATATCCTTCTTATTAACCTAAATATCCTAATTATTGAAAACAAATAAATAAAACTATTAAATTTATTTGAAGGGGTGTAATTTTTATTCGAAGGGGTGTGTTTAGATTAGTCAGTTATTGTCATTGCTTGCGTCTCTTAACAGTCACAGTCGCAGCCGGTCACTTTTTATCAACATTTAATGAAGAAGCTACGGTACAAATCATGCAACCTTTTTAATTAAGTTGCTTATGTTTATGTGTTTGGAATTAGTTGAGGAATGTTATTTCATGAATAGAGGCAGAAATTAATCCTTTCGCAAATGGCGGGTAACTATTTGATTGATAAGGCTACGCAGAACGATTCGATAGACTCTTTGCTTAATGCATTTTTTTAATATTTTTCTCAAAGTTGCTCATGCCAAAATTCCAAAGACTTTTTGCTTAAGCCTTTTTCTAGAAGTTTCTCATGATTCATGACAAACTATTTTTCCAATTTTGTTTGTGATTATATATTGCATTTAGGAGGCGTTTAGGCGGTTATTACATGGATTTGGAGTATCTATGACTCCATCCGAAAGATTTGGGGCTATTAAGTAGTGTATTTTTGCAATATCCGTTGTACATTGTGATTTTACTTTGTTACATCTTATTTATTTAGTATGGTACAAATATCAAATAGATTTTCTAATTTTTGGCTTCTTAATTTGTTAAAAAAGTAGTAGCATGCTTACAGTTTATATAAGATTATAAAATGTATAGCTTTTTAAATATTTGCAAACTCATAGACTACAATTAATCAGTAGATTTACATCAATGTTCCTTGATTATGCAGAGAAATAATTGAAGAAATATTTTTGCAGGTGCCTGTGGAAAATTAAAATTTTAACCTTTAGGAGAAATTGTTGTATCATTTACATCAAATAACATATCAGAAGTTCAATTGATCATATTATCCAAAAAAAAATCATTTGGTTAATTAAAAAAAGAATAAGTACTGTGCATCTTTCTGTGGTGTAAGAACCATAGGAAGGGAAAAGAAAAATAAACTAATTTGAGGAGTGAATAGATGTTGTTTTACATAAGATAGAACTTACAAGTAGGTGCGTGTTTTCACCACTTTTTATTTATTTAGTTAACTTCAAATCTCTATTATCTTGTAAATTTAGATTCTTAGACAATAAAGTTACTAAAAGATAAAAACTCATTTTAAACACTTTTTATAATCTGATCGAGTCTCCTATTTAAGTGATACTTACACTACACAAAAAAAAAAATGAAACAGTAAATTTATAAACATAAATTAAAAGATGTTTTGTTTTCATTAAATGACCAACTTGCTAGCTGTTACTTTCAAGAAAATTATTGAGAAACATACATGCTCAATTCGTCTCTGTGCCTTACCAGATCAAGAAGTTGTGTCCAATGAAAGAGAATAGTTTACTCTAAACTTTTGTTTCAATAATATATTTGTTTTATTTAACAAATCGTGTACTATATGTTGCACGTGACGGAAACTAGTTAATATAATAACTTGAAAAGGAAGTTTTCTAGTTACAACATAGAAACTTCAACTCTAGAGCTGAAGTTTTTATTTTATAACTGGCAAACTTCAGCTCTATAGCTGAAGTTTTCTAGTTACAACATAGAAACTTCAGCTCTAGAGCTGAAGTTTTCCGGTTACAAAGACAAAAACTTCAGCTCTAGAGCTGAAGTTTCCCAGTTACTAAACAAAAGCTTATAAATAAAACTTCACGAGTTACAAAACAAAAACTTCAGCTCTAGAGTTGAACTTCATGCCCGGCTACTAAAATGCTGAAGTTTTGTGTGATTGTCTTTGCTACTTCAGCCTCATGTGCTGAAGTTATGCGAAAAAGCGGGTACGCTTGCAATTTTTTTGCAAAGCGGGCATAGGTTAAAATGTGACACAAAAAACGGGTATAGATGCAATTGCCCCAATTATATTAGCCCATATATTTATTTGGACCAATATATATATTGAATTTAAAATATAGTTCAAATTATTTTATTGAATTTAAACTCAATAAATTTTACATGCCTACAAATGCCCCTACTTCAAGACTTATCAAAATGTAAACTTTAAAGACTAGACTTGAAGTATTAGTTCTAAGAAAAACAATTCGTTTTTTGCCATTTCTGAATGCTTTCATGGATTTACTATGAATGCATCTTCCAAATGTAGCTTAAGGTAACTCATTTTTGTCCAATTAAAATAAAACTTATTTGCTATCACTTTAGAAGTAGCACCTTGAGTAAAATAATTTAATTCCATGATCCTTTTTGCTCAGTGAATCTAATGACCAAACGTAACCACCTTCTGTGCTTTTGACATTGTCACGTATTAATTCCTTTGAAGAATAACACGTATGCATTATTCTCTAGCCAGCTTGTACGAACTTTATCACATGGTTTAACATTGATTTTCTTCCAATTCCAACTCGACATTGAATTTCTTCAGTTGGCTTCTATTTGGATACGGTAAAGTCAAGCAACCAAGTCCATGTTGGAAACAGATAAAAGTTGCCGCCATTAACGTGATCCCACACCGAGAATTAGTTCTCAGTAGCCTACCTAATCATCTATATAAGGTTGCACATTCTTCAACTCACGATCATCAATTTCAATTGCCTTTGACTCTTGTGAAGTATCAGCGAAGGTAATTTCTTTTTCTATTTTTGTGTTTTTCTTGTTTTGTTATCTTCTTTTTTTTCTTTTTTTTGTAGGTCAAGTTATAAAGACGAGTACTCGTTCTTGTCCAATTCTTGGAGAGATTATTTTCATTGTGGCCCAATTCTTGGAGAGATTACTCTCAAAATGGCCCGATTCTTGGAGAGATTACTCTCAACGTTGCCCGATTCTTGGAAGATTACTCTCAACATGGCCCGATTCTTGGAGAGATTTTTCTCAAAATAGCCCGATTCTTGGAGAGATTACTCTCAACATGGCCCGTGAGCAAATGATTTTTGCCTTGTATGAAATACTCCTACAAAATTCAAGAAAATATATTTTTCCCTTAATTATTTACCATTTTAGGAATTTTATTTAATTATTTGCATTTCTTGCATGTTTAAATCATAAAAAATACCAAAATATCATGCATTGCATTTAGGATTTATTTTTATATTTTTAGGATTAATTAATTAATATTTGTTCTATTAAAAATAAAAATCACAAAATGGTCAATTTCTACATTTTTTCCTTTTTATTGATTTTTCTCTTTTGATTTAGGATTAAAGTAGCTTTTATAATTTTATAATTAATTAATTAGTTTAATTTCATATTTTAAATAATCTAGGATTTTAATTATTAGGATTTTTAATTTTAAAAAAAAAGGAGGGAAAAAAGAAAAGGAATTTGGGAATTAAAGGAAAGATTTGGGAAATAATGAAATTGGGCCATCTTCAAAACACCCAAATTCGGCCCAATACTTCCCTTTTTAAAAATCAATTAAACTAACCCAACCCTTTTCCACCAGTTCAGCCCAGCAAAATCGGACCTGACCCATCTCCTAACGACCCACCCATTTACCCTTAATATATAAACCACCTTATAATATTCCCCCAATTCCCAAACCCTAGACCTAATAACAGAAGCGCGCTGTCACGCCACCTTTTTACGTTACACGCGAGGGCGCAAGGGAGTTTTTTTCAATTAAAGGACAATCGAAACGGAATTTATTTATTTAAATCAGAGTCGCCACTTGGGAGATTTATGGTGTCCCAAGTCACCGGTTGAATCCCAAATCGAGGAAAAGAATGACTCTGTTTAACAGTCTGCGCACCAGAAATCCGGATAAGAAATTCTGTTAACCCGGGAGAAGGTGTTAGGCATTTCCAA